>BQNB010002497.1:0-90485 GCA_026074375.1 Tanacetum coccineum
ACACCCCGAGATTTTTAGGTTAATATTTTAAACTTTTTCGACAATTATTTTTTACTTTTATACGTTACGTTTGAATCAGGCAGTTTACCGGGAGGTAAACCCGCGTAAATCTAAAAAACGTCATTGGACGTGTTCCGGCATCGGATATTCATTAGTTTAGATATTATATTAGTTATTTTATATTTTCTAAGTGTTTTGTAATTTACGATCACTCCCGATATTTATTTTTACGCTATAACGTTTGAATTGTGTTTTTTTCGCGTTTTTGACCTAACGGAACCCCGAAAACTTGAAATCTTTTCGTGTAAACTTTAGTTATCGTCCATCTCATATTCTTAAGTGAAACTTTTCGTTCATACCCCCTATACATATGGACTCCTAAACCCAAAGCAAATGCAAGCATAAGCCTTGAAATTAATTAAATGACATCTTTTCTTAAAAATCCCATGCATGTGTATGAAAGTGACACATGAGGGAGTCCATTTCATGCACACTCATCCATCCAAGTCAAGACAAATGCATGCTTACATACTTTGACTTATACATTTGACCAAAATTCAAAATTTTAGACCAAGTACAATGAACCAAGACTCAAAAAAATATGAACCATGGTCCTTGTCGTTGGTTTTGGCCGAACAAGCCTACACACACACTTTTGGTGTGTGTTGGTCACATGTACACTCTTATACACTCCTCAAACCTAATTTTTCCCTATAAATACTAAGCATTTCACACTTTAATGTTACATTCTTTCACATAGCCTTAACAAAATTTCTCTTTTCCCTTATTCTTTGCTTTCTAACCCACGACCAACAAACACCCCTTTTAGGGTTTTCATATCTTTGATTTCTATCAAGATTCAATCATTCCAAGTTCATTTCTAAGGTCACCTAAGGTGTTTGCAAGTATTGATTCTTTGATTTAAGGGTTTTCTTCAAGATCTACAAATTAGGGTTTGGTTATTATTTGGGGTTTTTCAAGTTCTAATAATTTTGGGTATAGATCTTGTGTTATTGCTTCTTGTTCTTCATTCTTGTAAGTATCTTGTATCTTTTGTTGTGGTTTTTCTTATGTTCACCTTATATGTTCAAAATCCATACATCCATATGTTGTGTTTTAATTTTTAAAAGATTATAAAACAAGATTTTATAAATAATGATGTTACCTTCATTTCACTAGTTAAATACTATGTTCTCGTTGAGATGAGAGTGGATGAGTGTTGCAACAATAGAAATGAAGGGATTATGTTAGATTTAGGTGTGGTTTTGTTGTGGATTAGTTGTGAATGGAGATTAGGCTAGATTATGCACTATTGTGAAGTTTGAGTGGATTTTGGTTGCGTTTTTGACAAAAAGTGTTTTCTGTCCCAAATTTGTTTTAAGGTTTTGGTCGACCTAAAAATGTTTTTATTAGGCGTAAAAGTAATTTTTGGAGAGCTCGTTTCGAATAGGGAGTTTTTCATATATCGCACATTAAAATTGGATTTAAAACGATCAAGTTATAGCCAAATAAAACTTGAAACATTTTTCGATAAAACCGGATGAATAGTGTGCTGATGTGATAGTAAAATGAGTTTTCGGACACTTTTGAACATTTTTGGACTTTCTAAACACTAGCAAAACATATAGTAACACATACGTATTGATTAGTATCATTTAAAGACGCCGTTAGCACATTTTAGGAAAAGCGATAAAGTTACTAAAAATAGTAAGTTTGGTAAAATTTAGCTAAACGGACGTAGAAGTTAAGCGATTAAGGCTAGTTAGTGCGTTTTGAAAATACAAAAACTTAATAAATATAAGGGACGGTATTAACATTTTGAAACTAAAAAATTTCCTAAAATAGAAACTTTCTAAAAATAGTAATTTTTGGTTAAACGCCGAAACTTAATGAAAAGCTATATGATTTTATTTCGTCATGATTTGATAATCAAACTAAAGCAAACACATATGGATGTCTTTTGGTGATGAACATATTGTGCAATTCTTGGCATACTTGTCGTGTTTCTGAGACGCGTTATTATTCATTTCTATATCATCTTTTCTTGCGTGATTATCATTTGCTCATTTTGCTAAGGTGAGTTCACAGCTCTATGTTTTACTACTTTTACTTTACATATTTTGAGGGAAAATACATGCTTGTTTTTAACAGACTATGGACACAGTTATTTACGTTTCCTTTTCCGGATTGAATGTGTTGCCTACGTGCCTCGAATGACCAGACTAATGCACGAATCTATCATTGATATCGTCAATGCTTAGCCGACCGTACTGGTAAGTCAAGCGCGAATTATTGTAAATTGATTATTGAGATATTATCCCTATCGGGTAAGATTGTGACTAACTGAGATTTTAAGCGGTTAGTTAAGCCGATATAATTTGGTTTGTGTGTCATTTAGGTGTATTTATATAGATGTATGAGATGGATAGTACATGGATGAGGATCATGGTACTTGTGGAAATGAAATTATTTGAACGTCTGTTTTTCGTAGTTTCAAATGTCGTTGATACTTTAATATTCTGTGTACGCTACTTGGTATATGGTAATCATATTTATATTTAGTTTAGTAATTTGATAGATTGTAGTGTACTATCTATTTTGAATAAGTAGTTAGAATCGAAGGTTAGTTTGAAAACTAGTTAGAAAATTCAAGGTTTTATCAAAAATTAATTAGAGGTTTTTACTTATAATTATTAAGTAAATGTAGTTATTATAATAAATAAAAGAAAAAAATCATGAAAAGGGTGGTTGTGTGGATCGGCCGAAATGGGAGAGATGAAAAAAAAGGAAAGAATCCCAATTTGATTACAACTTGTTTTTGGTAATTATCTTTTCCTAAGCCTATAAATACAAATCATGACTTAATCAAAAATCATTTTTTTCTCCTCTTCTCTCTCCTTGTCCGGTCGAACAACACAAAGAATAAAGGGAAACCCAAAAATTTTTAGGGTTTGTTTTCAAGAGTAAGGTAATATTTCTAAATCATTTTTCAATTCGAATTGATTTATAATTTAAGTAACCAAGTCATTAAGGATGATTAGGTTATTTAAGCAATCGTATTAAGTTGGTTTTGATCATCAAAAAATGTTGATTAGGTTATGGTAAGTTAATTAGGGTTAATTATGCTAAATTCGGAATAGAAATCTGGGCAGAATTTTAGGTCATCTTGCGAGAGCCATATCTCGGTCATACGGATAGCTTTTATTGATTTTATTGGAGCCTAAAATTAAAATATGGAGAGTCTACTTTCCAACCCAAGAAAAAATGGTTTTATAAATTAAAAGTGAATGGAAGTTAGTCAAATTAATCAAAACTCAAGATTCGTTGGGGCAAAACTGAGTTTTGTAGGGTAAGATTCTGAGTGTGTTTGTGAGGTCTAAAAAACCGTATCAAACATCTTTTTAATGATGGGCTTGTACTGTAGTAAGTTCGTCGATGTTTTGATTTTCTAGAATTTTTGTAGGAATTTTTCTATGTATTTAATTGGGCCTGATCAAGGCTAAACTTTTTGAAGTCGAATCTAGAGATCAAATTCTAGGTCACTTTGTGATGTTGAATTTTTATAAATGGTATACATCATTATTATTGTCTTACACTTAAACTCATTGGGGAGCTATGGGATGTAAGGAGAAGAACCAATTAGGTGTTTAAGTATTTTATTTAGAGTCATCTTGTAACTATAAAAACTGAGTAAAAAGCCGAAAGTTGAGAAGTAAAGTTTGTGAGGTAATTTAAGGTTAGCAAGTATGAGGGGTATTTAGAAGAGTTGAATCAAGATAGTATATAGAGTATCCATCGTTGTGATTGTTACATCGACTTAGATGTGTGACCTAATCGATAGTTACATATGTGTGTATTTTTTTGTTTAGATTCTTTGCAAGATTAAGTGAAGGAATTAGAATTTGCTTTGCATCAGGTGAGTTTTACAGTCCCACTTTTTACTTATATTTTGGGAAGGAAATGATGCAAAAATATTTTTGAATTATGAACCGTGATATGTGTTTTTAAGTGTCGAACTATATGATTGCTATGTGCTATTGCTAATGTGATATGTAATTGTGGTTAAGCATGTCTATGTGGGAGGAATGTCCTTGTGTGAGACCCAAACGGACTTAGCTAGTCAAGTGGGTCAGTCTTGTGCGGAGATATTATGGGACGACGGGTAATCACACTTCCAGATTATATGTGAATTATTGTTGTGATACACATAGCCAAGGCATATATGGTTCGTAAGTGTTGTTTTTTTTGATTGCAGGTGTTCATAAGTGAGTCTTAAAATGTAAACTTCACCAAGATCAATTATTGTTGACATTTTTAGCATTCGATTTTAGGTGAGAAAACGTGTGAGAAGTAGTTGTAGGAAGAGAGTTAGCTGGACATAGGCTTCATGCGGAGTCTATATTTTTCTATTATTTTTATTTGTTTTCTAAATTGAACTTGTCATGTCTTTGGATATTCAGATTGGATTATATGTTGGATTTTTGTTTTGGGCGTTATCATAACACGCTTTGGATCTTGAAGTTTATTGAAAGTCATTTTTAGTTTTCTCTATTTTGACGCCTTGTGTTGTGATGATGCCTATTGATCATGCCTTGCGATTCTGCCTTGGCAGGGTGTAACTTCAAGAGTTGCAAGACAAGGGATTTATTCGGCCAAGTCACTCACCATAGGGAGTGCCAGTTTTGTTTGTCAAGAAGAAGGATGGATCATTTCGCATGTGTATAGACTATCATGAACTGAACAAGTTGACCATCAAGAATCGTTATCCGCTACCTAGGATTGACGATTTGTTTGACCAACTTCAAGGAGCGCACTACTTTTCTAAGATAGACCTTCGATCTGGTTATCATCAGTTGAGAGTGCATGATGATGATGTCTCGAAGACCGCGTTCTCAACACGATATGGGCATTTTGAGTTTAAGGTTATGCCATTTGGATTAACAAATGCACCTGCAGTTTTCATGGACTTAATGAACCAAGTATGCAAACCGTACCTGGATAAGTTCGTCATAGTGTTTATTGACGATATCTTGATTACTCAGAATAGACGAATGAGGATCATGTAAAATCAGATTTTTATGTGTTGATGTGAGTGATTATGACTAGGAAGGAGAAGCTGTATGCGAAGTTCTCCAAGTGCGAGTTCTGGTTGCAAGAGGTACATTTTCTTGGACACGTGGTAAATCACGACGGTATTCACGTGGACCCGTATGATTGACGGCGGTGGAGATGTGAAGTTGAAAACCTACTGACACCACGCATCTGAAGTAAGATCATTTCTAGGATTGGCACCTAGATATATAGATGTTTATTGATAATTCTCCAAGATGCTAAACCCCGTAACTTAGTTGACTTAGCAGCATCTCAGAAGTAGAGTGAGTTGGGTGAGAAGCAGGAAGGAAGCTTGTTCGAACGTTGAGAAGGTTAATTGTGTAAACACCAATATTGTCGTTACAGGATGGAGTAGAAGATTTTGTGGTTTATTGTGATGCGTCTAAACCAGGATTGATTTGATCTTATGCCAAAGGGGATTAAGGTAATCGCATATGCATACAAGATAATTGACGAGCACGAGACGAACTACATTGACTCACTGAATTTGTAGTGTTAGGCGCGGTGGTGTTTGCGCTAAAGATTTGGAGGCATTATTTATACAGAACAAAGAGTGTTATCTATACAGATCATAAGAGCCATAACACATATTCGATAGAAGGAGTGAAATATGCTAATCAAAGGGAGAGATGGGTGTAGAGGCCTTTAGAGATTATAGGACCGTGAGGTCAAGAAACTCTTAAGCGTAGTTAAAATACCTTTTGTGAAAGTAGCGATGGAATTTCACTGCGTGGACTCGAGTTTACCTGGAACGTGAGGATATATGAAAGGATAGAGTCTACCTAAGTTGTTTGGAGAAATGCTATTGTCAAAGACTAATGGTTAAAATACTTGGGATGAGGATTCTTAAAGAAGGGGATACTAGATGAACAAATGAGATTTTAAGCAGGTTAGTTAACGCCTGATATAATTCAGTTTATATGGTGTCATTTGTGTTTTTTTGTGTATGAGAATGGGAAGTACTATGGGTGATGAATCTTCGGTACTTGTGGAAATAAAATCATTTGAAGCTTAGGTAGTTTCAAATATGTGTACGTAATATTTGTGTACGTAAATTATAGTATATGTAATTCTTCTTATTTATATTAGTTTAGTATTGTTATTGAGATTGGTAGATACTTTTTCTTTTCAAAAATAGTTTAGAATCGAAGATTATTTGAAAACTCGTTAGAAAAGATTCAAGGTTTAGCAAAATATTAAATGATTTTTTTGTACATTAGAATTAAAGTAAAATGTATATTATAAATAAAAGGAAAAAAATATAATTAGAAGGGTGTGTGTGAATCGCGAAAGGAAGAAAATAAGAGAAATAATCCTCCCAATTTGATTTACAACTTGTTGTTTGTTTATCTTTCTAAGCGTATAATACAAATCTGATAACTTAAATTCAAAAATCTTTTTAGTTCTCCTCTCCCATCTTCTTGGCTCAGGTCGTACAACACAAAGACAAAGGGAAACCTGATTTTTTTAGGGATTTTGATTTTCAAGAGTTAAGGGATGTTTTCTAATCTTTTTGTAATTCAATTGATTTTAATTTTTCCGATAACAATCAATTAGAAGGATGGATTAGGTTATGTTGTATAATAATCTGTAATTAATAGGTTTTGATCATCAAAAAATCATTTTAGGGTTAATATTTAGGGTTATGGGTAAGTTAATTAGGGTTATTTATGCTAAATTCGGAATAGAAATATGGGGAGAATTTTAGGTCATCTTGCGTGAGCAATAGCAGGTAAGTATGGATAGCTTTTATTGATTTTCTTGAGCTTAAAATTAACCAAGAGAATCTACTTTCCAACCCAAGTGGTTTCATAATTAAAAGTGAGTGGAAGTTAGTCAAATTAATCAAACAAGATCGTTGTCATAACTGAGTTTTCAGGGGAGATTTCTGGTTGTGTTTGTGAGATCAAAAAAACCAATATCAAGACGTCTTTTATAATTAATGGTCTTGCAGAATGTTAGCAAGTTCATGATGTTTAAGTGTTGGTTTAATAGTATTATTTGTAGAATTTCCTAAGTGTTTAAATGGGTCTACTCAAGCTCTGAAACATTTTGAGTTTCGAATCATGTTAAATTCTGGACACTTTGTGATGTTGAATTTTTATAAAATGGTTACACTCACTATTGTTTTTATCCAAAAATCATAGAAGCTCACAACTCATTAGGGAGATATGGGATATAAGAAGAAGATATAATTAGGTGTTTAAGTATTTTATTTAGAGTCATCTTGTGACTATAAACACTGAGTAAAAAGCAAAAAGTTTAGAAGTAAAGTTTGTGAGGTAACTTGAGGTTAGCAAGTATGAGGAGTATATAGAAGAGTTGAATCAAGATAGGATATAGAGTATCCATCGTTGTGATTGTTACATCGACTTGGGTGTGTGACCTAATCGATGGTAACATATGTGTGTATTGTTTTGTTTAGATTCTTTGCAAGATTAAGTAAAGGAATTGGAATTTGCTTTGCATCAGGTGAGTTTTACAGTCTCATTTTTCTTACTCATAGTTTGGGATGGAAATGATGCAATCTATTTTGAATTATGAACTGTGATATGTGTTTTTATGTGACGAACTATATGATTGTTGTGTGCTATTGCTATGTGATATGAATTGTGGCAAGGCATGTGTATGTGAGGATGACATGACCTTGAGTGAGACCCGAACGAACTTAGCTAGTCAAACGGGTTAGTCTTGCACAGAGATAATTGTGGGACGGAGGGGTACGATCCACCCCAGATATATGTGAATTTATTTTGTGATAGAATAGCCAAGCATATATGTTCGTAAATGTTGTTTTTGTTGAGATCGGCGGTGTCATAAGTGAGTCTTAAACAGTAAATCTCTCACAACAAAATATGTTGGACGTTATATAGCATCATTTCAGGTGAGAAAGTGTGAAGAGTTAGGAAGAGAGTTGCTGGACATAGGACTGCATGCGGAAGTCTATGATTTATCTATTTTTTTGTTTTTAGTTGAACTCTGATCATGTTTTGTTCTTCATGCATAGTATTATGTTGGATTTTTGTTTTTGAGCGTTATCATACCTCACGCTTGGTCTTGAAGTTTATTGAAAGTCATTTTTAGTTTTCTCTATTTTGACGCATTGTGTTGTGATGATGCCTATTGATCATGCCTTGCGATTCCGCCTTGGCGAGATGTGCCATAAGTGGCGCTTACTAGTTTCGGAGGTCCGAACAAACGGATATATACCATGTCGGAATGTTAATAGGTGATCCTGGTCAGATACCTTTAGGGCGAGGAATACTATTTGGCATATAAAAAGCTTCCTTTTAAATTGAGCTTCGGTGTCATGAGCTTAGTGCAAACGTAAATGCTTTTTATGTGAAGTTGTATCTCCTATTCTGTCACGTGGTCCGGTGAAGACGTATGGTCTCCACCTCTTAATATTTAAAGATTTAAACCTATGAATTCACTCAACTTTATGTTGACCGTTTTAGCATATTTTTCTCATGTGCTTAGCTATGGTTGTCTTTGCTTGTTTGTAGGTGTTGCCTTGCATTAGATCGATTTTCAAGAATTATTATTATTATTTATGTTAACATCGTTGTCAAACTTTAAAACCTTTTATTCGCTTCCGCATATTATCATTGGGCCTATGTAAAACTTTAACTATTTTAATTAAAGCAACGATGTTGGAATTTAAACGCACCCTTAGAGGTTGTTCTTTGTATCTTGTGTGATGTGTATTATGACGTCACGCCCCCGAACACGTGTTTCTGACTAGGCCCCGTTTGGGGGTGTGACAACTTGCGTTGAGATTATTTATGCTTTGAGTTTGAGATTTGTGTAGTTGCATTATTTGCTATTGAGGTGAGTTCTCGTAGCCCCATTTTCCTACTATTTTTCCGTTGAGGGAAAATGATACTCAAATGTGTTTTGAACTGTTTTGAAGTTTGACTGTGCAAAACGTGGTTTTGTTTTTGGGACAATTATATGCTTATGATTGTTATATAAATATATGTGATGTGATTTTACTTGCGTGTACTGTGTTTGATACGACACGGGTTTTAGTTTTACTTGCGTGTACTGTGTTTGGCACGGCAAGGGTTTTAGTTTTACTTGCATGTACTGTGTTTGGCATGCAAGGGTTTGGGTCCTGCCCTAATATAGTGCTCCAGCTGGTAGGCCCTTTAGGTGCGTAAGTGACATATTTGCTACCTGACTAGCGGTGATGCTAGGGCATGGTTCGACTAGCGGGTAAGCTAGGTCGAGTTTACATGATTAGCGAGGATGCTAAGTCATGGGTGATTCTCATATATTTACTATCATATTGCACTATTGTCCACTGTTTTGAGATATTAGTACAACTTTTGGGTATAAGGTCAAACCTACGAGCTCACCAACATTATTGTTGACGTTTTCTAGTATCATTTTTCAGGTGTGTTAATTAAAGGTATATGAATGAGATTGGAAGAGCAAAGATGTAACCTAAGGGGCCTGGGTCAAGATGGGTTTTGTATATTTTATTGTCAAGTCGTAACTTGAAAATTTTATGTAAATCAAAGTTTTCTTTCTTTGTAAATTGTAAAGTGTGTGATCTTGTATCTTGTGCGATGAACGGTATCGTCGCATCCTGTTTTTCCGCTACTGACGGGGTGAGCCAGATTGGTATCCAGAGCCAAGGTTATAGAGAATGCCGGTTTTTATAAAATAAAATAAAAACGCAACTATAACCAAAGTGAAGTCTGTTTTTAGTAAAACTTCAAACATGACGAAAGTTAACCAGCTTGAGCAGTTCACGATATTTCATAAATTACGCATAGCCTGATCAACTATGCTTAATTCATGAAGGACTATGAAATGATGAGGTTAGTTTTCTAAAGTTATGTTAGAGGAGGGAAGGGATGTGTGAGTAATGAGACCACCTAAAATTGATAGGATGTAAAGTGATGAAAACTCTTGCGAATGTTGAGTTTGAGATCATTTTGATTTTAGGATTGCCATGCTGCCTTAGTAGTAGTAGTGTGCGATACCTTGAGAATGTAGGTGAAATTATCACGGGTAGCGATGTTGATTGATTGATGTTGGCCATGCTTGCCTTAGAGTGGTGCATGTTGCCTTTAGAGTTTTAGTGGAAATGTCACAGGTAGCGATATGAATTAAGGATATGCTTTTGTGGATTATGTGCTCTATGTGATAACCAGAAGTGCCTGTTCGGTATTGAACCTTATCGGTAATTATATGTTGTTCGTATTCTTTCCGATATATTTAATATATATATATATATACACGGTTACGAACGTCTAATTTCGAACACTATAATGATTTGTATATGTAAGCATAATGATGTTATTAATTTGGATAATGATATTTTATGAAATATTTATACCCTTTTATCGTGTTATCACAGGATGTCTACCCCAATATTTTTTGACCCAGAGATTTCCACACAGCCTGACGGAGTTCAGAGCCCCCGAGTGCCTGTACCGTTTCCTGAGGATCCTTATGAGGCTATTAGGTAGGCCTATTTAGTTGAGACTGAGATACCTGAGTCACCCCACACTATAGCATCACCCACTCTACTACCTGATAGTACACCACCCATACGTCATGTTGAGGATTCAGTGGATTCTGATACGTCTGGTGCGACGTCATCAGATTTCACCGCACCACTTTCACCAGATCACTCGCTTACCCATGCTTTACCCACCTTGGTTCCTATTATCTGTAGGACCGCACGTATGGCCGTGCGTGTACCGCCTGCGATGTCACCTGGCCTCTCTGCCAGTATAGCGGAGGTGGCAGCTATGTCCGATTCAGCGTTCTGTAAGAGGTTTAGGTCCTCTTACGAGAGTTTACCATCATCATCACCACCACCAAAACTTCCTTCACGGAAGCGTTATCGGGGTACGTCTGAGTTAGTAGAGGATGATGATGAGGAGGAGAAGGATGATGAGGAGGAGGAGGACGAGGAGATAGAAGAGAGTTCAGATTCTGATAGTGAGAGTGAGGACAAAGGTCCTACTACAAATGATGAGGATCCTGTTGCAGGGGACGAGGGCCTTGCTGCGGGGGACGAGGGGCCCCGGTATGAGAGTTGAAAGTCTTAGTTTAAGAGAGTATGAGGTTGTACCTGAGGGTCAGCAGCGCACAGCCCCGATTGTGGAGACAGCCGTGGGTGAGCCTTTAGGATTGGGTTATGAGGCATTGAGACGCTGGGAGATAGCATTGGGGGAGGGTCGGATGCCTAGTGTATTCGAGGTAGGTTAGAGTTCTGGATCTGTACCAGAGTCTGAGAGACCAGAGAGAGTGTCAGCACTTAGGCAGCCCACACTCACTACATGGATAGACCTAGAGGATGGTATAGCTTACATTGATGTTCCTGCTTACCCACTACCAACACCACCTGTTCAAACACCGCCATCTCCTGAGTGGTCGTCTGGTTCACTTCATGTTTCTCTAGCACCTTCTATCGTTCCTTCGCCTATTTCATCACCCATGATACCACTAACCGTTCCATCGCCTGTAGCTTCACCCGCTACGCTTGAGGCTGAGGGATTTTTAACTGAGTTAGGAACCCGGGTTGAGATGCAGGGAGGATTGATTCATGATCATACGGTACGATTAGGGGAGCTATCGCCTGCTTTGTTTGAGAGGTATGATAAGGATATATGGGAGTTATTTACTAGGTCAGGAGCAGTCAGGGATGAGATCTTCTCCTAGAGATATCGATTTAGGAGCCTAAAGCATGAGCAAGAGAGGGTTGCAGTGACTTTTGGAGCAATTTGGAGACTAGTATTAGCCCTGAAGTCATAGGCAGGTCAGACGGATGCACAGAGAGCAGCTCTGTGGCATGCCATTAGTGATACACAGAGGGAGAATCGGGAGTTGCGATTTCAGATCGTAGAAGAGAGGCGTGCGCGGTTGGATTTGGCTGAGATTGTTGATAGTATGAGGAGAGGGCAGGAGCCCAGAGGAGATGTGTAGGATGTATGAGATTTGATTAGTAGTTATGCGTATCACTAAATCTAGTAGCGTCGGTTAGTGTCGGTATTATGATTAGAAAAGCTTTTTTGTAGTGGTAGTTATGACCAATCCTTACTAGTCGTTAGATGATTTGTATTGAAATCGTTTTTATGATGGTGAAGGAAATTTTGTTCGAGACTTTTTTTAGTAATTAGCAATATTTTGTGTTATTTCCAGTTGGATAGATAAGATCAGTGCTTTAGAGCACAGTTTCCCGTGCGTGGTTGTGTTACGATTAGTCGCTCGTGTTAGGACGGACACCCATTCCTTGTGAGGTCTAGTGTACGATTTAGTTGGTATATTCCGTAAACTTAAAATATATTCGAGTTGGTCGATTATACTGTTTCGTTAGAAAGGCTAATAGGAAGGTGAAAGACCGTGAATAAGTCACGAGGAAAGTTGGAAGGAATTTTAGTAATCGAATTTGAAACCTGATTATACTTTTCTTGTGTAAGCATTTGAGAGGTATCTTAACCAATCTAAGTGAAGTGAGATTTAAGGTACTCGTTGAGTAGGATTGATTTGGAAAAAGTTTAAAGCAAATAATGATGAGGGTTAGATAATGAAATGGTCTTCCTAGATAGGTAGAGCCTGAAGTGTTTAACCAAGTAAGGTTTACTTGGGGATTTTGAGTGAGTATTGGCAAAAGATCCGTAGACGTTCTTGAGAAAGTAGAGTGTGAGTCGTGTTAAGTAGGACACATACCCTGTAGGGTTAGTCCTGTTGGTTGTATAATCGAAAAGTTTGGCGATGCCAATTATGCTAGAATAGTCGTCACGTCAAGGACTGGATCGTATTCAGACACTCGACTGAGATTATGTGACCTAAGTTTAAAGAAATTGTGAAACTAAGGGATAGTAGGAAAGACTATCGTGATTTTGTAATCGAATGTAGATTAACCATGAGAAAGTGTAGGATTTAGACTGTGGAAAACCTAGTCTTTAGAGGAATCGGAAGAAACCTTGCTTGAAAGGACTAAACCCTAGTGATTGATGTGATTCGTCGAGGAATATAATTTCATGTCGATGTTGTGATTCGATGATTTGAGTTGAATTTCGGGGCGAAATTCCTTTAAGGGGGTTAGACTGTGATAACCGATAATTTGCCCAGGGTTAAGTATTATAAAATATTATAATTTTGTATTTTGAATCTTTTGATATTGTCAGTTTTCCTGATGAAAGCTGAAAAGTTGACTTCAGCTGACTATTTTTGCGTAAAACGGTTACGGTTTAACCGGGAGTTTTATGGAGTCTTGAATTTCGGGAGAGAATCACTTTTGATTCGTCTTTCCATTTCGGAGTATTTGGTTGTTATTTTAAGTAATTCTGGGAAGCTTTCCCGTGATTTCCTGAAAATCGTCACGCAGCGCGTACCGGCACGACAGTTTGTTTGGAAATAAGTTTAGTTGATTCGGAAGTGTGTAATTTATTTATTTAAATAAATTCATGATTTTAGAAAACGTTGGTTTAAAACGTAAATCGTTGGTGTGTGATTTGGAAGTTTTCAGAAAAACGGTCATTTTCGTAAAATTCGGTAAAAGACTGTAACGGTCGTTAAAGTGTAAATTTTAAATTTTTTGAGCAAGTTGGTTTTGACAAAACAAATTTTGGGGATTTAAAATGTTTTTATAATTGTGAGGATGGTTCGGTTGAGTTTTTAACAAAAATTTATGTTTTCGGTCCTGACCCGGCCGGTAGCGTCTAAATTGAATTTTTGTAGTAAAATAAGGCGATATGTGTCGTATAAATAACCTAGATTTATGGAAAAGTGATTTTAAACGCAATGGAAATATTAACTAAACTTGGGTAACGTTTTAAATCATTAAACTTTGAGCTTTTAAGTGATCCCGACAAAAAAAAAAACCCGAGACCCTCCTAGGATCCAATTTCGATCAAGATAAGCCACAAGGGACAATATGACTATTTTCTAGCTAGGTTGTCTCAACCTAGTACCCTTATATTCTCCACCACCTCAAACAGTATTATTCATTCATTCATTCATTTTGAAATCAAAAAAAATATACATCTCTCTTCTCTCTCTCTATTTCGGACGAAGCACCAAGGAATAAGAACATTGAAATTTTAAAGATTACCAAGAACACGGGGTTAAAAGATCGATAGTGGGTTGATATTAGATAGACGCGGGTTATAGAAAAAGGTTTTTGGGTCTTTCTCTGCGTCAAAATCGAACCAAACTTGCCAAAGTTATAAGTTTTCTAAATTTGATTTTAAGTTGTACTTCTATGCTTATTATGGTGTCTTAATACAAGTTGTACAAGTTGATCGTCATAAAAATCGATTTTTGGAAACGAAAAGTGTATAAAAGGGGTGTTTGTTTGCGTCAAACTCGAACAAAAAAGGAACAAGGGTCGAAAGTTTGAATATTTTGGTTGTGGTGGTATTTTTATAATTTTGTCAAAATACTATTTGGGCTTATTTTGAAAGATGCTAAAAAATAAGCATAGTTTGAGCTTATTTGGTCGTTTGGGCTTTGGTTGGTTTCAACGAAAGAAAGAAAAGAAGGAAAAGTATTGGGCTTGGCCCATTTGATTTGTTTTGGCTTATAGGCTTATAGCTTATTTGATTTCGAGCTTATTTGGGTTTAGCTTATATTTGGTTTCGGCTTATGGCTTGGTTTTGGCTTATATATTGGGCTTATTATTTCGGCTTATTTTTGGCTTATGGCTTATTAGTTTCGGCTTATATTTGGTTTTGGCTTATTATGGTTCAGCTATAAAAGTTTCGGCTTATTTTATTTTGGTTATTTGGTTCGACCTATTTTGGTTTGGCTTATTGGATTTCGGCTCATAATTGATTTTGGTTTATAATGTTTCGGCTTATATATTTGAGCTTATAGCTTATAATGGTTTCTTTTAAACTTATATTTTGGACTTATATTTTGGCTTCGGGCTTAAAATAATAAAACGGGTTATGGAAAACTTAGAAAATATGTTTTGGACTTCTATTGGGCCTTAAAGCCCAATAAGCGAAAATTAGTGGTTTAATACGTTAAAGTGGACTTTTAAAAGGTGAAACATGTTTCGTGTCAATGTTGAAAGTCGTTGGAAGGAAATGCGTTTTGTTAAAGTATTTTTGTGATTAGAATTTGGCGTTTGGTCGGAAGGTAGCAAGAATTGGGAAAAAAATGTTTGGAATTGAGAATTTGGGGAAAAATGTTAGAATTGAGATTTTTAAATCTTGAGAAATGTTATATAAACGAACGGGTCATGCCGAAATTTTGTAAAAATCTCACACTTAGAAAAATATTATGAAAACTTATTTTGTGTCGATTCGGTTAAAGGACGAAACGTGACTTTTGATAAACTTTAAGTGTCGAGATTTAACGATCAAGCGTGGTTATGTTAAAATGATAAGGTTTTATAATTACCCTTTTAGCCGATAAAGAGACAAAAATAATAAAATATTATTATTTTATTATAAATATATTTAAGTATATGTATACTTTAACGTTGCGGAGATGTTTATCCGTTTATTTTCGATCTTCGAACTCCCACTTATTTCTCGTCAGATTTTCTTGGATTGTTTGATCGTTCGTCCCGTTTCAACGGTGATCGATGTTTCAGATAAATTATGTTGATGTCACACTTAGCCCAAGTGTTTTGAGTCGTTTTGAGTAATTTACCACACAATCATAATAAAAGATAACGGTTTTGTTATGAGATAACGGTTTTGGTATGAGATAACGGTTTTGTTATAAAGAGTAAAAGTTTTGTGATAAGGAAAGAGGTTTTGTAACGGAATTGAGAATTTTGGTGTGAGTAAAGACGAATACTTGTACAATAAGACAACTTTGTACAAACATTAATAAAGTGTCGTAAATGATTAGGTCGTGGCCGGGTACTGCTGTGCGCTTGCATTGAGATTATTTGTGCTTTGAGTTTGAGATTTGTGCAGTTGCATTATTTGCTATTGAGGTGAGTTCTCGTAGCCCTATTTTTCTACTGTTTTTCCGTTGGGGGAAAATGATACTCAAATGTGTTTTGAACTGTTTTGAAATTTGACTGTGGGAAACGTGGTTTTGTTTTGGGGACAATTATGTGCTTATGATTGCTATGTGAATATATGTGATGTGATTTTACTTGCGTGTACTGTGTTTGGCATGACAAGGGTTTGGTTTTACTTGCATGTACTGTGTTTGGCACGACAAGAGTTTTGGTTTTACTTGCATGTACTATGTTTGGCATGCAAGGGTTTAAGTCCTGCCCTAATACAATGCTCCAGCTGGTAGGCCCTTTAGGTGCGTAAGTGACATATTTGCTACCTGACCAGCGGTGATGCTAGGGCATGGTTCGACTAGCGGGTAAACTAGGTCGAGTTTACATGATTAGCGAGGATGCTAAGTCATGGGCTATTCTCATATATTTACTATCATATTGCACTATTGTCCACTATTTTGAGATATTGACACAACTTTTGGGTTTAAGGTCAAACCTACGAGCTCAACAACATTATTGTTGACGTTTTCGAGTATCATTTTCAGGTGTGTCAATTAAAGGTATATGAATGAGGTTGGAAGATCAAAGATGTAACCCAAGGGGACTGGGTCAAGATGAGTTCTGTATATTTTATTGTCAAGTCGTAACTTGAAAAATTTATGTAAATCAAAGTTTTCTTTCTTTGTAAATTGTAAAGTGTATGATCTTGTATCTTGTGCGGTGAACGGTATCGTCGCATCCCGTGTTTCCGCCACTGACGGGGTGTGACAGACTCCCACTAATTACACTAACTATATTTATACTAATCCAGCCGTTAAAAAAATAGGTATGACTTGAAAAAAGTTGGTGGAGATTATGGGGAATTAGATTTTTGTGTTTCAAATATGGGTTTCTAACTTAAGACATTTTTTTTTTCTATCTTTAACACTTAAACGACAGTGAAATATTTGTTTCCATTTCCATTAGATGATCTTATAAAAAAATTCACAACCCATATGGGATTTTTCGGGTTGATAAGTTGTTTATCCTATGTTCGACTAGGTACATTATAGTCGGGCTCTTCGATGTCATATTACACGTAGTCGAGTTACTATTATTGGTCAAGAGATCTTTGGTGACCAAATTTTCTTCCTTCGAGTTTTCGTGATGTGTTGCTGATGCTCAAAATCACAATCATGTGACATGACATGTGACGCAAAAGATTCTCGAGTATTTAGTATATTGTCCGTAATATCCAAATTTTCTCCCAAATTAACCTTTAGAATTCTACATCTTCAAGCAAAAACGAGTGATGTTCACAACTTGGGTTTGCTTAAGAAACAATCAATCCAAAATTTTGGTTAACAGGACCATCTTTTCAATGAGGACCATTCGAAAAGTCCAGAGTTCGGTTTTCAATCACACTTCGTCAAAATTGTCATTGTTTATATATATGTAACCATCCATATGTATAAACTCGTACATATGAAAAAAAAAATACTAAAGAATAGTAGCAATACAAATATTTTTGTCCTAAGTGCAATTAAAAAATCGGTATTTAACATCACACATTTAGGGCCATCTCTAAATATCTGAAAATTTTAAAGGCCTTGACGAAAATACATAATGAGACATCTCGAGATGAAATGTTATATACAAAAGGGATAATTCTTGAAACTCAGAGGTGCTTTGTTTTTTTTTGCCCTTTAAAAATAGAGTTTTCTCAAAATGGCTCATGCGAATTATATGAATTATGCAACTTATGCAACCTCCGACAAATTTTCAAAAATACCTAATTCCGCAAACAAAAATGTAAATCCAATCATTAGAAAAAAGGTTATTTTTGTAAATTTATCGAAGGTTGAATAAGTTGCATAAGTCGCATGAGGCATTTTGACAAAACTTTATTTTAGGGAGAAAAAAACAAAACACACTTCAAATCTTGAGGCATTTCAAGAATTATCTCTATATAAAATATCATTGTTTATAAGATATAATACAAATTTATTATCTAAACGTTTAACATATTGTTAAGGGGACAAATTTTGGGGGCCCTGAAAATTTTAAAGCCTTATGCGGTCGCTCATTTCGCACATCCTCAAAGACAGCCCTGCAACATAAAACCATATGTGAATCACGGACATGTCAAGCCTCCGAGAGTCCGGGTACCCCCTCGGTCCACCCCTAAGACATTTTTTGGTTTTTGTGATCTTGAACGATGTAAATATGCCACTTCTTGATGGTAAAATCCTGAGCACGATGATCGTTAAATCTAAAATCTGAAAAGCATGACTGTTTAGACCATGTTTTTAGTTCGAGTGTATAGGACTGGAAATTGGAATAATGGATTTCATTACAAATAAAACTTTTTGGTCGGTTTGATTTATAAAAATAGGTATGAAACCCATTAAATCAAGCATAATTTTAATCTGATAAGAGTGGTGTGTTTATAAGCTATACATGTTCCCATTTATATACCGATTTCCTTATCTTTATTATATATGATGATAACATTATTAGTATATAATAACAACAAGCCAGTGGTGGCTCAAGAGTAAAACAAGTAAAGCTAGGGCTTTAGGCCCCCAATTTTTTAAGGCCCCGGATTTTCTACGACTTTATATATATACAAAGTTAGTCACATGTTTTTTTGCCGCCATCTTTAAAAATCTAAGCAAGATACCGCGTTGCCGCGAAGCATAATTTTTTGCGAATCGATTTCGAATGAATATTGAGCGAGAATGTGTCCGCGTGTTGCGGCGGGCCTGATTTGTATGCAACACATGTATTTTATTTCACTGAGCATTTTTTTAACAATCACGGAATTTGAGTGAGTATTTGTCGTTGGGGCGCGTATATTATTTTTTACTTATTTGATTTACAAAATATGTGGTATTCGTATTTATATAGTATGACATGTACCTGGAATCATATATTAAATGTATTTACTTATTAAAATTCATAAACGTTAACGAGGCTTGAAAGACCAAAACGACGTGACTTGGATTTTTGGGCGAGCGAACGACTTTTAGTATGTATATAAATATAAATATGAATTACCCATGTCGCTTATTTTAAAGTTATTAGGTAGTTTAGGGTGTGTTTTCAAAGTATATTCTTTTTAAACTTCAACATTTTATAAAATCGTACGTATGTCAGAAGCATTGCAATATTGGGCTTGTTTTGTTCGCTATTCGAAGATCTTTCCGCGGGTATTTTTTATCTGAATGAATCGGTAGACATGTGTTATATATTTGATAAATAAATTTATTATATAAAAAAGTCACAAATGGTTAAAAATTGAAGGTACGTTTTGTAAATTTTCCTTTTTCTCTATTTTTGGCGGGATTTTTTACTTTTTTTGTTTTACTTTAAGCCGGATTTTAGGCAAAACAATTTTTCCGGCGTCGAAAACCACGTCGTATGTCATTGAAAATGATATACGGAGTAAGTAGTAATTACCAATCCTTGTTGGTACTGTTCATTTACAGTAACTATTGAGTTTGGTAATTGTTAAATAAATCTTTCAAATTTATTAAAATACAGATCACACCTTAACTTTTGTTTCGTTTTTGTGGTTTACCCAGAAATCATGTTTCGTCCATATTCGATTTTAATTACACTGATGGTCCTTATTTTATCAAACATGTAATTAAAATCAAATAGAGACGAAACATGATTTCTGGGTAAACCACAAAGACGAAACATGTAATTTTTTCAACTTTATATACTACGGAGTAATTATTAAATCACTCTCTTAGGTTTATTAACATATTAAATTGAATCCTAGAATCCTAAAATTTTATATTTAAACACTATTTTAAGTTTAGTAATATTACAAAGAAATCTCTAAATTCACTGAAGTTCATAGTTTTAATCCTTTAAACTAATTTTGTTATTTTATTAACATGTTTTACTAAAAATAGTATTATTATTAAAGTTTATTTCGTCGCTAAAAAACCTTTTTTTACTAAAGTTTATTAAACATATTTTACAAATTAACTTCAAATCACCCTCTTAGGAGACGCTTAGTTCAGAGTAAGGAAAAGTAAAAAAAATGTAATGCAGTATAATATAATGAACATTGCATTGCATTTCATCTTGCTTGGTTCAGTGCAATTTAAGTGCAACATAAACATCAAGCAAGATGGAACAAATCTTTGCCTCGAAAGGTAAACATTTTCGTTTGGCGTCTTCTCTTAGATAGACTTCCTCATCGCGTAAATCTCTCGTCTCGTGGCTTGGAAATTCCATCGATTGTTTGCCCGATTTGCAACGCAGCTGTGGAGACATCCGATCATATCTTTTTTACATGTGATACAGCCTCTCATGTTTGGCGTCAAATTCGAACTTGGTGCGATGTTGGTCTACCGTGTTTCTTCTCTAATATGGATTGGATTGGCTGACTAGATAATTGGCACACCTCTAATGACAGAAAAAATAAATTATATGTGATTCTTGCTGCTTCCCTTTGGTTTCTTTGGCGTTTTCGGAATAATGTTACGTTTAGTTCTCAATCAATGAGGCAACGTGACATTGTCGATAATATTCAATTAGCTTCGTTTTCTTGGTTATAATTTAAAGGTGTTAAAAACTGTAACTGGTCTGATTGGATTAGTTCTCCTTTGTAATTGTCTCTAGCTTCTTGCAAGAGCTTTGTTTCTAATATAATTTTCCGTTTAAAAAAAAGTCAAACAACAACAAAACTAACATCCAACAACACCTAATAACAAAACTAACATCCAACAACACAAGCGCCGTCAAATTTAACATCAAAATTAACAATAGCTGCTAAATGGCGAGTGGCAACAACTAATAACAAAATTTTGCATTTCTATTGTCTTCAAAATCCTTATATTCGTTTATTAAATCACTGTTAAATTATATGTAAACTTCATTTGTTATTTTATTGACTACTTTATAAGCCAATTATCTAAAAATGTATAAAAAAGAAATTTGAGCAAAAATTGAACCGGTTACATTGTTAGCTTTCTATATCGAATAATTTGCATAAAGTCTTAAACTTTTTTAACCAAACGAAATATATACATAATAATCAATCTTATGTTTTATGCAAAACTTGAAACTACAACAATTTTTAACTATATAGCATTCTCATATAATATGGGGTATGAGTAAGACACAATGTATTTTGTTTCGATAATCTTGTTTATTAACATTTTCTATATTTCTACTATGAATAATTGAATACTTTTAAAAGTTAAAACACAAGAAAACAACTATTGGTCTACAGTAGTATAATGCACAATTTCATAAATTATGCTTTAGCAGACCAAGGAAAGGGGCGCCAATGTGTTTTCTATAATAGTAGATATTATATTGTATATTTAGTGTAATCGGTTCATTGGTTCGAGCTTATTTTGTATAGCTTTTAGGGCAACCTATAGTCTAGAAAGTTCCTTTGTATCCTATATATAGGCGGGTTGTTATCAATAATAAGCAATGAAGTCAATCATTATAACAACCCGCCTATATATGATACAAATGAACTTTCTAGACTATAGGTTGCCCTAGAAGCTATACAAAATAAGCTTGGGCCAATGGGCCGATTACACTAAATATACAATATAATATGTACTCTAATACGCCATCGCAGTTGGAGCGGAAGATTTGCGGACGCTCAAACTGGATCTGAAATCAGCAAACAACGGGTAGGGGAGTTCTTTTGTGAAGATATATGCGTACTGAAATCGAGAAGGGACATGAAGAACTCGAACATGACCTGCTGCTACTTTGTCACGAACAAAATGAATATCAATATCTATATGTTTAGTGCGCTGATGTTGCACCGGGTTTGCAGACATGTAAACGGCACTGACATTATCACAGTAGACCAAGGTCACTTTGAAAAGTGGGGTATGAAGCTCACGAAGGAGATTGTGAATCCAAGATGTCTCAGCTACAGCATTCGCAACCCCGCGGTATTCAACCTCAGCACTAGAACGAGACAACGTGTCTTGGCGTTTGGAGGACCACGTCAGGAGGTTGTCACCAAGAAAAACACAGTATCCAGAAGTAGACCGGCGCGTAGCCGGACAACCTGCCTAGTCAGCATCAGAGTAGACAATGAGTTGTGATGTAGTAAATCGAAATAGCTGTAATTCAAGATCAGTGGTTCCTCGAAGATAACGGAGAACTCGTTTCATAGCATTAAGGTGTGGCTCCCGAGGATCATGCATGAAAAGACATAACTGTTGAACTGCATATGACAAATCAGGTCGGGTAAAGGTGAGGTACTGAAGTGCTCCGGCAAGGCTGCGATATAAAGTAGGATCAGTGACCGGTGATCCTTCAGGTCCAAGCTTCTTCTCAGTGTCAACTGGAGTCCTGCAAGGGTTACAATTAAGCATTTGTGCCCGCTCAAGAATCTCGGTAGCATATTTCGTCTGAGACAAGAATATGCCAGAGGTAGTACGCGTGGCAGATATACCGAGAAAATAGTTGAGTGGGCCAAGGTCTGTCATAGCAAATTCCGCATGTAGCGAAGAGATGATACGTTGCAGGAGCGAAGTAGAAGAAGCTGTAAGAATGATATCATCCACATATAGTAGTAAGTAAGCCGTGTCTGGCCCCTTGTGAAAGATGAAAAGAGACGAGTCGGTTTTGCTGTGATAGAAACCGGCTCGAATAGCATAGCTGGAAAATCGCTGAAACCAAGCTCGGGGGGCCTGCTTAAGGCCATAAAGCGACTTTTGCAGAAGGCAAACATAATCCGAATGAGCTGAATTAGTAAATCCTGGTGACTGGTGCATGTAAAACGTCTCTATAAGATGGCCGTAAAGAAATGCATTTCTTCACATCTAACTAATAAATAGGCCATTGTCAAGAAACTGCAAGGCTAAGAACAGTCCGTATGGTAGCAGGTTTGACAATGGGGCTAAATGTCTCATCGCAGTCGATGCCTTGTTGTTGACTATGATCATTTGCAACCAGTCGGGCTTCGTACCGACTTAAGGACCCGTCCACATTATATTTGTGTTTATACAGCCACATGGAGCGGACAATGTTAACATTTGGTGGGCGAGGAACAAGTACCCAAGTGTTATTGTCGATGAGAGATTTATATTCGTCACACATAGCTTGTTTCCAGTTAGGATCTCGCAGGGCATGGAATGGAGACTTGGGGATAGGGGAGGAGGTGGTAACATGTAAGTTGTATTTGGGGTTAGCTTTTACAGTTCCGACTTTAGAACGTGTGACCATAGGGTGTTGCGAGGTGGGTGGTGGTGGTGGTGGTGGCGGGGTGATTGGTGGTGTCGGTGTTGTTTGTGGTGATGGTGTTGATAGCGGAGTTGGAGGTGTTGTTTGTGGGGTTGTTTGTGGGTTTGTTTGTGGGGTTGTTTGTGGTGTGGTTTGTGGTGGTGTTTGTTGAGGAGAAGTAGGTGTGGTAAGTAGGCGAAGTGCAATGGGGGAGGTGTCGAGATTATCATCTAAAAATTGGTATGAGGGGGGTTTAGTTGGAGTCATGGAGCCGAAGGGAAAGACAGTTTCGTCAAATGTGACATGACGAGAAATGATGATTTTGTTGGTGTTCAGGTCAAGGCACCGATATCCACGATGATTGTAAGCGTACCCGAGAAAGATAGATGGTGTGGTACGAGGGGCAAGTTTGTGCGATGGAAAGGTGTAAGGGTAACAAAGGCATCCAAAGTGCGAAGGTAAATGTAAGATGGGTGGTTTGGTTAAATAATTCTGTTGTAAGGTATGACATTGTTGATAGATGTGGAGGGGAGGAGATTAAGTAAGAAAGCGACAGTAAGTAGTGCTTCGACCCAATACTCGGGAGGAAGACGGGCTTGAAAGAGAAGAGAACGTACTACGTTATTGATAGTACGAATCATGCGTTCAGATTTGCCATTTTGTTGTGATTGGTTACCGTGGGCTATGAGAAACGAAAATTTGAATTTCCATTAGTGACAAATAATTCATTGGAGAGAGTTGTTGTCATAAATTCTACACCATGATCACATGGAAAAACTTTGATTTCTCGGTTGAATTGAGTTTTTACAAAGGCAACACGAAAGTGTGAAGTTTTGATTATGGCATCAGATTTTTCTGTGAATTCATTTATTTGTTATATAATTATAGGAAAATACTTGTTAATGTTTTTATAAATAAATCGTTATCCAAATTGATACATTATAGTATGTAAGGGTATCTTTTAAGTGCGTACTATTTCTGATAGTAGTATTTCTCCGATGAGTTTAATCTAAGTGGGGTAATCCCATAAAAAATGTAAATAGTGATCTAAAAAAAGGACATAGTATTTATATCCACTCATGCTAGAGACAGGAGATGTTCATAGGTCCGAGTGAATAATGTCAAAGGGAGATGTCACAATAAAGGTAGATCGTTTTAATAGGGAAGTTATGTTTTGTTGCTAAATGAGCATGGCACGAACAAGTGTTGAGTGTTTTGTTTATTATAAGACATAAGGCCACTTGACGACAATGTTTGAATTACAGCGTCACCAGAGTGACCAAGGCGTTGATGCCAAAGGGAATGGTTATTAGTAAGTATGGCGAAGGCTGAGGGCGGCATGTGTAAAGGGTATAGATCACCCGTGCTGTCACAACGAAGAAGGGTTTGACGGGTATGATAATCTCGTACAGTGAAACCCATATGGATCCAAAGTCATGGGGCATTTATTTATCGGTGGTGAATTTTTAGTATGAAACAAGGTTTTTAATGATATTAG
Organism: Tanacetum coccineum; assembly: GCA_026074375.1. Classification (NCBI taxonomy): domain Eukaryota; kingdom Viridiplantae; phylum Streptophyta; class Magnoliopsida; order Asterales; family Asteraceae; genus Tanacetum; species Tanacetum coccineum. Next base: position 24,753 of record BQNB010002497.1, read on the forward strand.
GTGTGGGGGACAAGCATACATTTTTAAGGTGGAGTAGGGTTGCGATATGGATATAATATCATTGCTAAAGAATTTTAGGGATTTGTACATGGCCAGAGTGGGTGACAGGTATAGATGATCCATTTCTGACAATGACCGAATGAAAATTACGATTAAGAGAAGGGGTTTGAAGGTTACCGGTATGAGATGAGAGGTGAGAAGTTGCTCCAGTATCCATATACCATTGCTGATCATGAGAAGCCATAAGAATAATCTTTTTTTTAAAATATTGAAAGTTGACCTACGACTAAAAAAATTGAAAGTTGACCTACGACGCAGTGGCGGTATCTGGCGTTGACCGTTGATTGTTGATTCGACTGTTCAGTGTTGAATTATGCGAACCCAAAGCTTACGCCTATTGATTATGTAGATTCGAGAGATCAGCGGATTCCTTTTGTACAATTGACTTTTTCTTTTATCAATCGTACATTACTCCTTCCATAAGAAAATCAATTAAACAATTGATATTAAATTAAATACTAGTCAACAATGATGGATGATTTACGTAGCGAAGAAAAAAAAAGGAAAAGAACATTTAAGGTTTTGAGGGATTAAAGAAGAAAACACGGACGGTGAGGTAAAGGGGGAATCTTGAGAAGAAATTTTAGATGGCTCTTCTGATTTTATCATATTATTATGATTGACTTCACTTGCTTATTATGATAACAACCCGTTATATATAGGATACAAATGAATTTTCTAGAGTATGAGTTGTTCTAGAAGCTATACAAAATGGACTTGGGTCAATGAGCTGATTACACTAAATATACAATATAATATGTGGAGCAGCCGAGCAGGCCACACCCAACGGGTACAGTTTATATAAATCTTAAACACAATTTGGGTATCTATTTTGCTACAAAAATATGGTTCACATCAAGCTTATATATTCTTAAAATGTAATGTTAGTACACTTCTTTTACTGCATAGATGTTACCAAGCACTAGTCATATATCTACTTATCATGCATAGTCATAATCATACGGTTACTTGTAAGATCAACAATTAGGTCGGGTTTCACCGGGTTTGGCCGGGTATGACCGGTGTTAACCGGGTTTCCCCGGTTTTGACTGGGTTTCTCTGGGTTTTACTAGTTTTGACCGAGTTATATCGTATTTGACCGGGTTGGGCTGGGTTTCACCGGTTTTGACCGGGTTTGCCCAGATCTGACCGGTTTTTGGCCGGGTTTCACCGGGTCTCACCGGTTTTGACTGGGTTTCACCGGTTTTTGACCGGGTTTCAACAAGTATAACTAGGTTTGGCCGGGGTTGACCGGTTTTGATTGGGCTTGGCCGGGTTTCATCGGCTTTGATCGGGATTGGTCGGGTTTCACTGGGTATGACTGGTTTTAACCGGGCTTGGCCGGGTTTCACCGGTTAAGACCGAGTTTCACCGTATTTGATCGGGTTTGGCCGGGTTTAGCGGGGTATGAACCGTTTTGACCGGGTTTGACGGGTTTCACCGGATTTGACCTGGTTTCAGCGGGTTTGACCATTTTTGACCGGGGTTGACCCGGTTTTTCCGGGTTTGATCAGGTTTGGCCGGGTTCCATCGGGTTTGGCCGGGTTTGACTGGGAATGAACGGCTTATGCCGGGTGTGACCGGGTTTCGCTGGGTTTGAGCGGGTTTCTCCTGGTTTTGATCGAGGTTTCCCCGGGTTTGTTAAGTCGATTCCGTAAAAAAAAGGCCAAATTAAATTGAGTTTTTGATATTCAAAACCTTAGACACGATCATCCTATTTTTCGGTTCCCGGTCGGGTTTTGTTTTGTCTTTTTTAATCGCAAGTTAATTATATATAGTTGCGACATAATTGTATATTTACGTGTTTTGTTCGGTGTTTTTCTAGGCTTAGTATATGTAACTCGATTTATATACGTACTTTTTCTATTGTTGGAAATAAAAGTATTATTTTTGGTAGAGAACTGATAACTCAGTGATCTGACAGGGTCACTTAAAAACCCGGTTTCAAAACATTGTTCAAAATAACGTGCTAAAGTAAACTATTTTTATATTTTCTTTTAACAATATTTGCTATATCTAAATTTGTCTAATGCAATAGTTATCATACGTCGTTCAAGAAGTATGACTTTGGTTTTAAAATATATAAAAATATTTTGACTGTGAAATGGTTAAATGCGTCGCTTATACACACTTAAATATTGTAAGAGCGATGCTTATTTTTAAGTCTTCTTCCTAATTCATCCTCTTAACCATTTAAGATGACAAGTATAATTCACTAATTATCTCTTTTCATTTTATCATGTTGTAAAGAACTGGGAACAAAATTTAAGGAAAAAATAGCATTTTTCAATTTTCATATCGGATTGTTGGAAACTATGGTCGGATAAGCCCACATGTATCATTATTTACCAAGCCCAATATCAGACTTGCAAACTCTGATTATGTAAAGGCAATATTTAGGGGTGTTCAAAATTCGGGTATTACTCGCAGGAATCAAAAACCGAAAAAAAAAAGGAACCAAAAACAATGTTTAACCAAACTAATCTAAACCGAACCAAACAAGCTCGAGCTTAGCTTGGCTTGATTGCAGCCCCAATAACGGGATAAGTACATTTACTTGGTGATTAAGAATTTAAGATTTTAGTGATGGTTTCTTAATTAATGACCCGAGATGTGACTCGTGCCCATCATATACAAAACGGAAGTCTTCATAGATGACTATGATACTTGTTTTCATCACCTTTCTTGTTCTTCATATTTACATCTTTCCTCATTTAATGTTATTAAACAACTTATTAGAAGTAGCACTTGCAACAAACAATACAATAGACAATAAGACAACTCACCTATACCACCACCATTCATTCATTCATTATTTATTTGACTATACACAAAATAATAATACAAAAAAATATTCTTAAACCCTTTTGATTGCCATCTCCAACAAACAATGGAATATGACTAGTTTACCCTTTCCTTTTCATATTTTTTTTTTCTTTCCAAGTTTAAGAACTTACACATTAAGCAAACACAAAATAAGACTAAGTGTACCCACTAACATCATCCCAAAAGGAAAGCATGGATTATGATGCATACCATATATCACTTTTGGAGAGGTGTATCTTCACATGTCTTTTCAAGTCTCTATACATTCCCTGTATTTAAGAAAAAATAAAGCAAATATTATAGTAATCAATGACTAAAGTATACTGTATATATTTACAAAAATCACCATGTCTTCTTGATAGTATTTCATTATGCAATATATCACAACCAAAAGGCCTATAGACTAAAGTTATTATTCGTACCCGGATGACCTAATGACCAAAAGATTCTGGATTTGATTTGAGTCCGAAGTGTGAACTAAAAGTGTAAATTAGGGGGTGGGTATCGGCCCTAAACCGGATCGGGCTGAATCGAAAATAGAAACACGCGTATCAAGGACAAGACCAAAAATATGTTCGGGTCGGTTTGGTCGGGTTCGTCGGTCCGCTCCGGTTTGACAAAGCTTATTTGTCGCATTGTTCACTTGATCGAACCGGACCAGACCGACTCAATGACCAAATATGAGAAAAATGGTGGACCAAAGACTGAGCCGAAATGTGCTCTGTTGGGCCGGTCTCGTCCAATCCACGGTCTGTTATGCTCAACCTAGTGTAATTAATGGGTACGTGAGTTGGCCTTTTTAATATCAATACTACTGTATAAAGCATTTATAATGTGGGACCCATTAAAAATTAAGATAAGGAGGTGCAATCTTAACCATCCATCTCATTCTTGAGAATCACATCATAAAGTGACATGTGTTACCTTTTGATTAAAAAATCACTTTTATTTTCAAATTGAAATATCTTTTTATCTATTTAATTTTATTTTAATCTAATTTCATCATATTTTTTAATTTTTATGCTCTTTAATTCAACATCTATTTTGATATATTTTTATAATTTTTTTTTACATTTTAATGGGTTTATTTTATGTTGATTTATATTTTTTTACAACTTTAATCTTAATTAAATATAAACTTGATACGTTAAAACTATATACTTTCGGAGAAAGTGTTGTCTTTTTACATGCGAGAATGATGATGTTAATATGGTGTTGCGGGAAAGTTACGGGAAACCCCAACGAACACATACATTTGTGAAACGAAATTACTAAGCGGGTAGGAAATTACGTAAAAAGTTAAGTTAGTAAATTTTTTATTGCAGCCGCTATGCGCGAGTAACCAACTAGTATAAATAAATGAAACTACAAAAATTGATAAGTAAAAGGTTTTGGTTTAGTGAGGTAACAAAGGCTTTCCATAAAGAGTTTGGTATGTTAACATCCAATATGTAACAAGAGTTTTATTGGTAAGCAAAGTTACATATGTTTATAGTTGTTTGACATGACCTACTATCCAACTTTGTATTTTTCTATGCACCAAACAAACTTTTGTTTTTGCCTTCTTTATCTTTTTAGGTAGCAATAATAGAATACTTGACATAAAAGACAAGTAACACAAAAACAAGATTCATTGCACCATCTTTTCTTCATTATCATACAAAAGTCCATCTGGTTAAATCTTGTATTTACTTTCTTTATTTAGAATACTTGACATAAAAGACAAGTAACACAAAAACAAGATTCATGCACCTCTTCTACATTATCAAACAAAAGTACCAATCTGTAAAACATGTATATCATTCTTCTATTTTGCAAATATTGACAGACCACCTAAAGTTTTCTACTAAAAAGATAGCTACACGCCACTTGTTATTTTCACCGGGGGCGGACCGTTCCCGGGGTTGCACATGAACCCTATAATATTTTCTTGCGTAGTGTAAAAGATACCGATTTTTTGTCAAATGAAACTGATCCTTAATTTTTGGGTTACGATTTTCGCTGCTTTTCATAAAACGAACCTAATGACTTTTGGTCCAAGGTCCGCCTTCACACAAACATTCTCCGTAAATACTGATAAAGTTTAAGGTGTTTCATTTAGGGATATGCTAAATGTCACCGAAATACAAAATGCTTGACCGCATAATCTTACTAAGAGGCCGGGTGCATAGTCAAATAATGCTACGTAGTCCTACCCGAATACTAGAAACTCATTATAGGATTGAATACGCGACAATTCAAAACACATTGCCAAACACCCATACAAATTATAGAGACACGAGAGAAAATTTGTACCTTTTGATTGGGAGATGAAGTGTTTTCGTAGAGAGAATGGAGAATTCTAGTAGCATGTGGTGAACCGGGAATCTTGCCCAAATGTTCCAAGCACTTGGCATGCTACCTCAAGCAATTTCCCTGCAGATATTTAATATTTGTTAAATCGATTCTTTTGGTTAAACAAATACATCTAGCTAATTCCAATGAGTCCATAGTTAGTTACTATATAGTTTAAGTTCTGATTGTTCTATAACGGCTACTGACAACAATCAATTGTGAACTTAAGATGACCTTTATATTATTATTCTTAATCCAAGTTAAGTGTTCTTTAGCCCAATACGGGAAAAGTTATAATGGTAGTAAAAAATGTATGTGGTAACTCTAAGCTATGATAACATAAAGATTGTGTACACTTACAAGTGTAAAGATGAATTTGATAGATTAATGTTAATAGCTCCCCAACTAAATAGATCTAAATTATTGAGATTTTGATCAATTTGTCAACTTATCAAACAAAGAAGAAAAGATCTGGCCATATGGCTAAGTGGTTGACTACATGTACATGTAACTAAATTTATACTATATATATATGGGGAATAGCCAGTTAGAATTCTTTAAGTATTTAACTGCACATGAGAATACCATCAAAAGATAAAAAATACCCAAGTAAAAGAACCCTTAAATATGTTTGATCCTTAGAATGTGGAACATGCAACATGCAACATGCTTACAGTATGCAAGTTCAAGCAAGTTGGAATAGAGATAGAACATATGTGTACAAGTGAGAAAAAAGTAAACAAACTTAGTAACTAGTCTTATAATAATATGAAAATAGAAAGTTTTTTGATTACAAAATAGCAATGAAATTCCTCAAAATATTGTCGTGGTGCATAAACTACAAAAAAATTATCAGTAAAGTGTTTCAATATGCACACTTTGATGTGCTGTCACGTTAAAAATAACGACACATGTCATATTTTCTCTAGTATGACGACAACACAACAAAATGTGCATATTGAAACACTTTACGAATTTCCAAGAGCCTTGCTTCTAGAGCAAAAACTGCATTAACAGAATTCCCGTTGCTATTGTAGTGTATTACTGTATGTTTGAATCATTGTTTTCCCAACATTAAGCATTATGAAAGTTTTTACATTGAGCAAAACTAGTATATGTGTCTCAAAGTGAACAATGACATTATAATCACTAACTTTGCGACCCCTCTTCGCAATAAGATGTTGATGCTTACAGTTTAGAACATGCAACATGCTTGCAGCATTGCAAGTTCAAAAAAGGTGGAACATAGATAGAGCATAATGCAAAAGTGCATAAGTGCATAAGTGAAGCAAGCATAGAATACAAGAGAGTATTGGACATGTGTAGGGTCAAAAACTACAAATGCACCATAAATCTACAAGGGGGAGTTGAGGTTTTGTACTTATATGGTGTTTTGATATGAAGTCTTATTATGTCATTTAGTGAAACTAAGGTCCTAAACCATCTATTCTGTAATATGACCAAAGACACTACAGCTCATATATATCTAATATGAGTATATTATATGTATTTATAGCCCCACACCATCTGCCTACTTGATATCATTATTCAATGATGGACCTCACAACAATAAGTATATTATTTTATGGAGTGACTTAAAAAGCACCACCATGACAAAGTCTTTTATGTTGGGCATTTCACTAAATACTAATGATATGGAAACTTAGACAGGAATCCTAGTTGATAAAGTAAAGGATGTTTTGTGACTTTGTCTAGACAAAGAAGTGTTGTAAATTACAAGTCCTAGAAGCATAGGTTGGTTGTCTATTTCTCTTTTAATTCAAAAAGTGATTAGCAAATAAGCAATCCAAAGAGCATATTGGTATAATGAGGGCACTTCTAAGATTTCTTTTTAGAAGACAAAAACATCGAACCAGAATCGATGTTACCGGTTCCTTGGAATTATTACTAAGTGTCACAAAAGTAACCTGTAAATCATTTTGATAACCAAAACAGAAAATTGTGTAGATTATTAAGACGTGCATAGCTCTTAAAGTTAGTGTAGAAAAAAAAAGTGTCATATTTCGGTCTTTAAAGGGAGTTATAGGTAGAAAGTTATGGTCTTCCATGAAAGTGTGGTACTCCATTCAATATAATACATACATAAAGTTGTTTTCAATTGAAATGCCAAATTGTGCAATTATTGATCTTGCCTCAAAAATTAACTACTGTATACGTTTATAGTAACTCTAAAAGTTGAAGTTGAAGTCAAAGTATGACCACAAAAAATTAACCCAAGAGCTACTAGTATACAAAGCACAAGGAAAATCTAGTACTTCATTTGTAAAATTACATGAACAATGATTAGCATTATCTTAATGATCATGATCAAGTAAAACAAAAACAGAAAAAAAAGTTCATCTTTGTTAATTATTTCTAGTAGACCCTATGTACTTCTTAACATATAAAAATCCATTGTAATGCATGATTTTCTTTAAGTAAATACAAGGAACAAAGAATACTTCCGGACAACTTCTCTGACCTAGCGGGAAATCAACTTGAGTGAGCACAAGCTGAAACTCAAACTCATTACTCTTTATCAACAAAATCACTTTTTAATAGGCTCATATATTTTTCGAAGGTGAGTACCAACCGAACCTAAACCCTTTTAGCATACCCAAAAAAGCATCCGGAGTCAGTATGTTTTTTTTTTGAATTTTTAACTTATTGTAGCAACATATATAGTAGCATACCAACATTAGAACTAGGGGTGTCAATCGGATCGGGTTGACCCGACCCGAACCCGAACCCGAACCCGAACCCGATAAGGCTTATCGGGTCGGGTCTAATCGGGTCAAATTTTCTTGTCGGGTTATTTTGACCCGAACCCGATAACCCGATAGTGTTATCGGGTCGGGTTCGGGTTAACTAAAAAATGCTATCGGGTTATCGGGTCAACCCGATAAGACCCGATTTTTTTTTTTTTTTTTTTTTTTTTTTTTTTTTTATCCCAACTCTCCTAGCCCAATGTTTGTTATCTGTGTGTTCGAAATGCTAATTCATGTACAATTTCTAGCTAAGCTTATATTTACATGATGTAAGCATAGTGACTTTCGAGTATCAATTATATTTAAAGTTTGAGTGTCATGACATTACTATTATCTAAAGTTTGAGATTAAGCATTAATATAATAAAAGTTATACTTAAAAATTTAAAAATTCGTTTTGAACCTCATGCTATCAATGTTTAGTTGTTTCCCAAGTCTTTATCTTTTATTATATTTTTTTTAACATGTCTTTTATTATTTGAAAAAAAAAAAAAATGTTGTCGGGTCAACCCGATAACCCGAAGCACCCGACCCGATAAGACCCGACCCGATAAGACCCGAACCCGATAACCCGATTACTTATCGGGTCGGGTTTCGGGTGAGCTTTTAAAAATCGAAACCCGACATGACCCGACCCGATAACCCGATAACCCGACCCGATAACACCCCTAATTAGAACTACCGCATTTATGATTTTATTTAAGATCTAATTAAAAAGGTGTCATTCATCACGGACCATAACAAGTACAGGTCAGCTAAAGGTCAATTTTGCCCCTCTTTGATCACCGACAGCCCACAACATTTACCCACTTGAGTCCCTGTCCTTATAGCTTTATATCACACCATACCACATACTTATCGTACGCTTAACCTGCGTGTTAGTATTTCATTGGTTTATAAAGAAGCGGGTGTGTTAAAAACGACTTACTAGATGATATCATACAATTTTAGGCGTTAAATTTAATCATATATATATATACCTTCTAATCATTTCTCTAATGGTAATGGGTAATAAATGGTTAAAAAGAAGATAAATCAAAACGGGTCAAATTGTGTTGAATGCGCTAACGGATCAAAAATCATCTGAAGTGTATTAGCTACTTGTAATAATCAAAAACAACAAAAGGGTTTGAATGTCAACTAAACCCGACTCGTAGCTTAAAATGAGTTTTAGTCTAAACTCATATTTGCAGAAAACCACTAAGTTTTAGTAACATTTTCTAAAGGACAGTCAGCAAAGTGACTACTATGAAACAAAGGTATCTAACTAATCAAGGTAAAATGCAAAGGTTTACGACATACCTCTACGAGATTTAGGTGTGCTTTTTACACTATCAACATTTTTCACACTATCGGCCAGCTTCTTAGAATCCGATGTTTTTTCAGAAGCTGGAAACAAAACCCCATCAATCCCTTGAACCGATATTCTACCATCAGTATAAATATCAGGATCAAACAAATACGCCGATTCCTCATCATCCCCAAATTTAACCGACCCGTCGGCTTCTTGAGCCATAACCTTATGAGGTACATGAAGTGTATCATATCTGATCTTCCCGAACCTTCTTACAGAATTATACATACTTTCTTCGGTTTGGTATTCTGGTACAATGTGGTAGTACATGATCCTCTCTGGTGCCCCTGGCTCTGCTAGCTGATCAGCGGTTAATTTTGCCATTGCTTCGTCGTTAGGTACTAACACAGTTAGCACATAACCTTCTGATACTAGTTTCCCCATTTCCGTTGCAAGGCTCGTTAAGTTTACCAATATGTCTGCCACTTCATTGTATCTATTCACAAATTTAGCAACTTGGTTAGATCATTGTATATTTTTCATTCATAAGTTTTTTACTGTACTAATTTACGCGCAATCGATTGACACAAGTTTCTCGTTGCTCAGTGAACGAAATTTTGAGTGTTTGGACGAAACTTACTACGAGCTGACCCAACAGTTCAAAATAAGCACTTAAATTATGTTTTCTTTTAACTATATAAGCAGTTTGACATAAGCAATCCCAAACACCCCATAAATCAACCTATCATGTATTTATAAAAATAAACATACACAAACATTTAAATTCTTAATCCCAAACACCCTTTTAACCAAAACTTAAAAGCGAAAACTTACCCTCCGTATTGCAGCAACGTCTGAATAAAATCCTTAACTTGACTCTCACCGTCAAAATGATGGTGGGGCCCACCAGGCCCAGGCGCTGGGGCCGGAGCCAAAGACGGCCCTGGCGCCATAGCATAATATATAGGGAGCACTGGAGCTGACCCAACAGGAACCGGCTTAGCTGGTTTCTTAAGCCGGTTCGTTCTTGGGTCAACTTCTGGAGCTCCCTCAGGTTTAACCGCAGAAATTACACGTAAGCTTCTGCGGTTATTAAAATCCTGTTGTACGGATTTCGGGACTAGTAACTTACTAATCCCGTGGATTATTCCATCAGGGCGTGACACGTCATCAATACCAACAACTTCTGCATTTCCCGCGAACTTCATAGAATCTAGTTTTGATAAATGCAATGGTTCTAACGAGAGTGTGGTGTGCTGAGTGTGCTTTTCTAACCATTCGTTCCGACCTAAACGGGTCGGAACGATATGGTGTAACAAAAGTGTTTGGAGCGAGTTTAAATTCCGCGGTTCAAGTAAAAACCGCTTGAACTCGGGGTCTAGTTCTCGCTCCAATGCTTCATTTCTCGGAGCGAAAATTGTGATATTATGATTAGCCACAGCTTCTTCCAGCGTCTGCAAAAGCAACGCTTTTTCAACCAGCTCTGACAGCTCAGTGTACCGGGAATCCAGTAATGCCACCAGCACAGAATTCGAGTTTATCTGGCTGGTGGCATTATTATCCGCCTTCCCAGGCAATGCAGCTGCCACGAGCTGGACAAAAACCAAAACCACAAAAACAAAAACACACATTCGAACACGCGCCATCGGCTTGTTCGAATTCGTGCTCATGATCATGCACCAAGTGATAATCAAAAAAAAGATTTGGGATATTGATTTGCTTCAAAGGAAGGTCAAATACTATCTATTATCATGTGTGTTTTTTTCTTTTTTCTCTCTCTTGAACGTTGTTTGTTGTCATTTATATTTCTATTAACATGTGGTTGGAGATGTGTTGGAGAAATGGGTTTGGTATAAAGGTGAGGGGTGTATGGTAATTAGGTGATAGTTGAGGGATGCAAAGTGTAAATAATGTAGGTAAAGTTTCGTCGGTGGTGTGGTAGTGGGTTGCTGTCTAGGAGTTTATACGTAAGTCTCATTACATGATTATGAAAGATTATATTTAAGACTTAAGAATTTTATAAAATGCATGTAAATGTGTGGTTAAGTGTTTTAGTTCATGTAAATGTGTGGTTAAGTGTTTTAGTTCATGTTGAGACTAAACTTTCATGTATTTATATTTTTTATCTAAATTTTAGACAATATGATTCTTTTCGTTTTCAAATGTTGATAGATAATTAAATTGAAAAGAACGAGCATTACTAGAAAGTATTCATATAATATTATTATACCTATTACTCTCACCGTCTTAAAATAAGTGTCTAATTTGACTTTTTTTGAGTCAAGCTGATTCAACTTTGACCTTATTTTTTTTGTTATGTACTCTATCCGTCCCAAAATTATTGTCTTCCAAAAAAAAACACACAGTTTAAGAAAATGACAATTTTACCCTTAACTAAATTAATTAAAGTCTTCTTTAAAGTTTGTAATAATAATTTCGAACAAGGGTAATATAGTAAACTTGATCAAACTTCCTTATCTATTTTTAGTAGTGGACAATTAAATTAGAACATCCCAATAAGGAAACGTGGACAATAAAAATAGGACGGAGGAAGTAATACTTGATGCAAATTATATGAATGGATTGAGTTTTAATTGTATTTTTATTAGTATAATTTTTTTAAAGTATTATATAACAAAAACGTTATATTTAAAGTCAAAGTTGAACCAGTTTGACTCTGAAAAATCGATCTGGACATTTATTTTGAGACGGTATGAGTACTATTGTAGGTAGTATTTCATGTGTATCAAAATTATTGTCTAACTTTCTTTTTTAAGAAGTCTTAAATTAAATGTTTACCGCTAGAAATAAATAGTGAAATTTAATCTAGATTATCACATTACCTTAGGGATGAGCATGGGTCTAGAACCGGTGGAACTGGAACCGGAACCGATGGATCTAAGAACCGAAATTTTAAGAAAAATAGGAACCGAGAACCGAACCAAATAGTTTTTTTTGGTTCCGGTTCCGGTCCCGGTTCTGGTTCCGGTTCCACCGGTTCTACCCGAATAGGAACCGATATCTATAAGAAAAAAATCTCAGGCACTAATGAATTAAGCCAATAAAAAGCAAAAAAAATATATATTTTTAAAGCATTTGCAACCATTTATGCTAAAAGCAATATCATTTAACAACTAATGCATAAGTTAAAGTAAACAACCATTCTATAGTTACAACTTACACAAGTTCAATAATTGCATAACAATCTGAAAAACAAAATAAAATAACTTCAAACTTTGTCCAACAAAATAACTAGAAACGTTTATATTTCCCCCGTTTGTTTCGCTTTATCTCTTTCGGTTAGTTTCTCTAATTGTTCTTCCATATCTTTCACAATCTCATCGTCTTTAATAAGATCTTCAACATCATCCCAATTAATTTGCGTTCTCGACTTTCTCACCCAATCTTGGGTGCAAATCAAAGCTTCAACAATCATCGTTGACAAGCGAGTTCTATAGGGGTCTAATACACGTTCACCCGTACTAAACGCCGCTTCAAATGCCACAGTTGAAATTTGAATTGCCAAGATATCTATCACAAAAATATATATAACACAAAATCAAAAAACTATTACAGATTACACTAATATGCAAGTAAAAGGTATAACAATTGTTATTACCTAATTTTAGAATAATTGGATATTTGGTTCAGGAACCGAGAACCGGTGGAACCGAACCGAACCGAACCAAGAACCGAAAAATATCAAAATCAAGAACCGGAACCGGAACCGATGGTTCTGGTTCCGGTTTGGTTCTTATCGGTTCCGGTTTAGTTCTTGGTTCCGATCCGGTTCTTTTGCTCATCCCTGCATTACCTTTTACTTTAAATTATATTTAGCAATTTTAAAAGAAGTAATAATTAATTTAGTTAATGTTAAAATTATCATTTTGCAATAAAAATAAGAAAAAAAAACAATAATAATTATGTTTTTTTAACTGTGTATTTTATCAGGAACAATATTTTGAAACTTAGAGCATCTTCAATGTTGTCATTAAAGTGTTTTTTGCATTATTTTAGTACCAAAACGCGTAAAAACCTTCTCCGATGTTAGCACTATACTTCACACTAAATTAGTACAATGAATAGTAGAACACTAAATTAGTGATAAACTATATTTTATTGCAAAGATTTAGTGTTAGATATTGGAGCAATTTTAATTTAGTGCAAATATATGCTATAAAGATGCTCTTGTTACACTATTTTAGTGCAAAAATTTAGTGTTAACATTGGAAATACTTTTGGAAAAACTAAGTACTTAGTTATAAGAAAAAAAAAATCAAAACATGTTATGATAAAATCTAATCATGTGTTAAAATAGTAAAATGACATTATAACTTTGAACCAACTCATTTAATTCTTGCTCTTTGGTTATCCATCCGGGAGATTAAGGCTTTTAATTTCGTTTATTAGCTTGCTTTTAAGATTCATTGTGTAAAATGCGTAAGAAACATAACTTTGTACACATATGTTTACGATTCGAAGTACATATACAAGACTTTACACTAAAAAAATAGTTGTTCAACTATTATTTACTGAAAAATACCAACCTAAGTTATTAGACGGTAATTTAAAAAATTTGAAATCATACAATTTTAATTTTTATGTATGAATCTAACTATCTCACGATATATAATACATTAGAGATGTATCATGGGATTGTGCTATTGGAAAGTTTTTAGTGAAAAATGTGTTTTCACTAACTTTGGACATAGATAATTATTAGTAAATATAATTATTAAATGCAAGGCCAGGTCGAGCCAGTATATGTCCAAAACAGAGTTAGTGTGAATGAGATATCGAGTCTCAAAGAAGGAAAGTTGGAATGGAAGAAAATGGTTAAATGTCAGTTACGAGCTCGTTTGGTAACTGCAAATTAATGGGTCCTTAATTGACAATTAAATTGGCTGATTTGTTTCAAAGATTTATAACTGCAAATTAATGGGTCCTTAATTGACAATTAAATTGGCTGATTTGTTTCAAAGATTTATAACTGCAAATTAATGTGTAATTAATTAACAATTAAATTGGCTGTTATGATTTGTTTTAAAGGTTTATAACTGCAAATTAATGTGTCATTAATTGACAATTAAATTGGCTGTTATGATTTGTTTCAAAGGTTAATAACTGCAAAATTGATAATTAAATTGGCTGTTATAATTTGGCTTATAGCAACTCATTAATAAGGCATTAATTGACATTGATTGCACCATTATGAATGTGTATAAATAGATGGCAATCTCAACAATTCTAAGATATAAGAAAAACACACAAGAGAGAAAAGCTCCATTAACAAGTTTTTCAGCAGTTTTTTCGATCAGAAGCACTCCGTTTTCCGTGATATTTCACGCAAGTATGTCAGGTCCGGCTGTACAACAGCTTTGAACGTTGTACCCTGGGAAACAGACAACGAATCTGTTTTAAGGGAAGCGTGTCCAACACGTGCCTCGTTCCACGACCTTTTACTGTTTTCTTATTTATCGTTCATATTGTCTGTCTTCTGCTTCTACCCAATTATGTCTGTTTTATTTTCTGTTGTTTAATTTCTGTTAATTATTATTAATTATAATATGATTTTATTTTAATAAAAGTGTACATGTTTCCTTACAATCTTAAAACAGATTCTGTTTTACCATCAAGCAGTGCCTAGGTTTAAGGTGAGTAGACCTTTTGATTTATTATCTATCTCCATAATTAGTTATCATGATTGTTGCATCGATAAGTGGCCAACTTTACATACATCGCGTGCGCCATAAAGTTGTTAGTATGTTTTTTGATATGAACGAGTTTAGTTAGTAAGGGGGTGTTTGGGATTGCTTATTTTTCTGCATTTGAAGAAGTAATCAAGGTTAACCATAATTTAAAACACCAAAATGTCTGATACAATTTTTGTTGTTATGAAAACAATCGCTCTATGTGAATATGAGGTGCGTATTAACATGGAAAATAATTTTTTTAGATGATGACATTGATTTACTTAAAACAAAATTCTCATAGTCGGTTGTTTATAATGCGTTTTAGGTTCGTACACCTTCTGCAAAGTTTATCAGGAAATGTGATGATGTCACATTCATTAGAGTTGATGCAGTTCTTAGTGAAGCAAATAAAATTGAAGATGGCAAGAGTATGTATTTAGGAAATATTAACTACTACCATAAACCTTTACGATATGGCAAGTGGGCTGTAACATATGAGGTACTACTACTCCTTTACATCTTTTCTGTAATACTTGCATCTAAGATTCTCTTCACGAATTAAATAATTATATTTTCTTTCAAATATGTCTAGGAATGGCCAGAGAAGGTACATTCTATCATCGGATATTGCTTAATTCATCGCTTCAGAGTTTGAGAAACATGCGCTGAAGGTTTGTTTCATGTCTTCTGTTCCAACCCAATATGTTATGCATTATTATAGAGGGGGCAACCCGCCCCAACCGTATTCGTTTTGCCGGGCCACCCCCCGGGCTTTCTCAAACAAATGGTTTGACAGCGAAATGGGTGAAAATTACCCTAACTAATAAAGTTTGATGATTTCGCCTCTAAATACTTTGGAAATTTTGAAATTCGTAATTTTAATAAGATAATATATGGAATTCATATTCAATAACCATTAGTCTATTATGGAAGAATGGACAAAATATGTGTAGCTCGCCATGACCTGTTTCAGTCCACAGTCCACACTACAAAAACGATTTTCCAACCTGCCTGACCCGCCCATTTTGCCTATTCTATACACCATGCTGACCAACTTATTGTGCAACAGTTGTTCAAGATGGAAGATGTAAGTATAGGAATGTGGGTAGAGCAGTTTAACAAAACAAAACCTGTAGAGTATGTGCACAGTTTGAAGTTCTATCAATTTGGCTGCATAGAAGGTTACTACACAGGACACTATCAATCACCAAGACAAATGTTGTGCATGTGGAACAAGTTAAGCTCCATGATTGTATCGAATGCTGCAACATGAGATAACACCAATCATTTCCATTAGCAGCTTCTTTAAACATAACCATCTGTGTGTAAATAGCTGTTCTATAGAGCTCATTTAACTTTGAATGAAATGAAAAATAATGTTGGAGTGCACGTGTAGGATGAGGGAGGCTAAAGGTTGTTGGTTATTAACCTTATATTGTTCGGAGGGGGGCACAATTCACTTTAGATAAGCAATTGGAGGGTTCAACAGGGGATGAGGGGGATGAGTCTGTAGTACAGATCACAGACGAAATGCAAGCTAAGGTTACAGTGATGTAAGGTTCTATTTGTATTGGAAAGGGAAACGCAATCCTTCATCTCAAAGAGTTGAAAAGACAGGTAGTGCATTTTTGTAGCGCTCTAAATTGCTCATCATAGATATTAGATATAGTATGAGACAATGTAATAGAGTTTAATAACGAGCATTGCAATTTTTTAAGTGCAACAAGCAACACTCCTGTAGTCTGATTCTTTTGAGTTAACCAGCTGTCAGTTTACTACAGGAGTGTACACTTGAGGATGAAACAAGATTGCTGATTAAAGGGTGGGTTGCACATCTTTCTTATCTAGTAGTTGCAGCCGATTGAAGAGACTCAAAGTCATCTTTATGGAAAAAAACTTATGACCAGCAATTTGAAAAGGTTATTAAAATCATATGAAGCTGGGTAGGGTCTCGGACCAGGTAAAGTAGCAATTTCATTACCCATAAACATGTTAGAAAATATGTTTTTCAAATAATGTGTTTCGACTTAAATTTATCACGCTTGTCAGAACCTGCGTAGAATATGAAATTAGAAAGACATGACTCAAGGACCGCGAGGAAATCCTTAACTAACAACATCATCCGTCCACCCACATTGACAAAATAGAAGCCTGCGTCATCAGATACGGGATTGCAATGAGCCAGAACTGAATCCCGCTTTGGTGGTATGGTTTTATTCTATAATTATAATATGTATTCTAAAACTTTAACATAGTATTTCTGGCTTCAACACTTGGTGGTAACAAAGTCTATGCATAAAAAAAGAAAGCATTTGAAGTTGTCTATAGATGTAAGATATTAGATAAATGTGCACGCTTAAGCAGCTACATGTGCCAACTTCCAGTAGAGTGTGTTATGATATGGACGTATGCATGCATGCTTTATGAATGTCTTGCTGTTGATCACCCTCAAGCTGAGACAAAAATTGTGTCCGCGTATTTTCCATAAGTACTAGCCTTATATGAAATTAAGGTCAGTTAGTTGTGAGTAAGGTAACACTCTCATTACATCTAAATAGCATAAAATTCGGATCCTATAGTACACATAGTTGATTGGCCAAGATTTGACTTACATCACGATAAAATAGATTTTGTCAATGCTATAGATAGACCGGCTTAAGATTGTTTGATTTGACGATGTCTCCATGTCTAAATTTCACAAGTGGTAAGAAGATTATTTTAGATTGAATTTATATTATTAGTCTTTTTCCAGTGACTATAAATACGGTTGGTTTCAGAAATGTGGCTTTTTTTTTTACTTTTTTCCTTTTTTAGCATAAATTTATGGCACAAAAAAGACGAAATATACCAGCTTAGGGATTAAAAAAGAGACAAGTACACTTCAGGTTATTGCTTAGTCTAGCGTAGTCCAAAAAAAGACTAGGCTTACGAATTAGAAATATGGTATAATGTATAGTCGTTGGTACAATTGATGCTTTGATAGAGATGTGTATCCTCCTCGATTCTCGGTTGTTCGTTGCGTAACACGATATGAGCATATAGGATTTTGGAGTACTGATTTTTATATGTATAGCAATGTAGAATTGAGAATGCAGATTTTGAGGTTTGCGACTGAATATATTTTACACCCTCTGTCATATCCGTTTTTGGGTAGTTAGTGGTGCAACACTTCAGTTGTTGTGTTTAGAATAACAAGCCTATATTGGGTGTTAGACAAACACCTTAGGTTCAATCTCAATTTGCATAAACTTATTTGATACAGCTCAGGTGGCAGAGGGTAAATGTTGATATCTAGCAACCCAAATAGTGAAATCGATGAAAGTTAACTGTTTTAGTACTTAATTGCTTATGTTTCATGGAAATAAGCACTCTCTAAATAGCTGAAACAAGCAAAGCCAAACAACCCCTTAAACCGTCAAATTGGTAAAAGCTATCTGTTTAAGTTTGTAACCACTCCGCTGCCAAATTTGTGATTCTTAGAATTGTTACTAAAACATTAAACAACAAAGGTATAGGATGTACTATTAAACCACTCCTTTTCCAAATAGGAATCGTTTAGTTTGTGTCTTGCGTCCCGATTTGTGCGTATCTTTGTTTTGTTATTGAAATTGCAGATGTGTGTGTAGCAAACCTGTGTCGAGGTACACTATTTAAGCTAAACAATTATTCTTTATTCTCTTTAGGTCGCTGGTGAACTCTTGAAGCAGTACAAGGACAAGTCTCTCATGAATACATATCTTTCAAATTGATTCCCGTGACCATAAGGTGGGAAGAGGAAGACCATTTACGAGTTCTAAAATTCCAGTGGGATTCTTTCAGGGTTATCTTATATTCTTTCTCTGAAATACCACTTAACGCTACTTATAATAGATTTTATCAATAATCATTTTTTGTCCGACAGGAAACAAAGATAGTTTTCTTTTTGGATAGTAAAAACGAATCTGTTAGAATAATTGGGGTCAAATGGATTGGAGTCAAAAGGAGCTGAGCTACATGGCTGCATCTTTTTCTTATAAGGTTAACAAATGAACATTTTTTTTACTGAGCTGCTTAGCATAATAGGGCAAGCAGGCTCAGATCATGATAATCTGAGTTTAGATAGAATGACATGTTTTTCCATTTTTTGTTTAGATGTTAAACTTATTTGTCAAATTGTATGACTATAAATATTCTCTTTTTTTAATTCATCAAGGTATGACATTTTTTTGCATGTATGTGGATCACAGTTGTTGCACGTTTTGATTTGGTTAACAAAACAACATGGAACTGATAATTAATGGGTGTTTGGATTATGATATATGTATAAACTTACATAACAAAGACCGTCGCAACGAAGACGGAAAACCTCGCGCTCGCGAACAACTTTGGGCTGTGGAAACTGTCATACTCTGTCGTGCCAGCCGAGATGTGGTCGTGCAAGACTTGCTGAGGGATGCTCTTTTCGCACGAAGGGTGATTGATGGTTTTAGTCACGACTTTTAGTCGCGAGTTTGGTTTGTATCATTTCCGTGCAAGATGTTGATCCTGCAGAGCCTACCCAAAGGTTCAGGCCGGATTGTAGGAACGTCGAAAAGGAATTATTACCTTCACAGTGCTTCTATATTTGCGATATCATGTTATAATGAATGTCATTATACTTGCGTGTTTGTGGTTTAACATCTTAGGTATTCGTGCTGTAAATTGGATCTTTGTATCCACATTGATTTCATTTAGTTTGAATTCATAACGACCCGACCCGTTTACTTTTTTTTTTCTCAATTTTTTTTACCAAATGATCTATAAGGTATTTACGAAATACCCCATCACACTATTCGTCAATAAAAACCGCCATCATTTAAAAAAACCCGCGCTTCGTGGCGAAGCGCGGGTTACAAACCTCGTTTTCTATAGATTTCAAGATTTATTAGATTCAATTTTTGATGTAGCATGATAAGAAATGACTACTCTTTTTCTTTTTAAATGACTAACAAGATGCTAGAGAAAAATATACAGAGAGATTACAATGATTTCGTACAAACCATTCTAACATCACTTATTTCATTTAGTTCCAAAACGGCTTGGTTCACTAGATCTTAAATTAACCATGGTTGTTAGATCCCGATTCCTAAATCTTAGGATCTTACATTTTTACGATACTGCAAAGCAAAAAAGCGATCTGGATCTTACGTATACTTGCTTTAGATCTTATAGGATCCCGAATCTTTGACATTAGGGCATCTTAGATCTACTTTCAATCTGATATTACTTTTATCGAACCACGATTAAAAAACTACGAATTAAGGGTTGTGTTTCCATAAGATATTAAATACAAACAAGTTAATCTTTTTAACTTTTTATAATTATGGAATTTCACGACAACATTGCTATGAACACCCCCCCCCCCCCTTTTTATATTAATTGTGTTATGATATATAATAAATTGTAGATTTGTATAATATTACAAAGACTATTAAGGAAAATGACATCATAGTAGGATCTTACGATCCCGATCCGACCTTGATCTCGATCTTACAAATCCTAAGTAGGGTCCCGATCTTGAAAACCTTGCTATTAACAATCAAAGATTTTGAAAAATGTTGATTTCATTAATAAGGGTGTCCTTTCTCGGTTGTTTCAAATCCAAACAAATTCGGTTTATGATGAATATGGACCTAAGTCGTTGTTTGAATTACCACATCAAAAGTGATCAACAGAAAATTAAAACTAGATTGGTTTGGTCAAACTATTATTCCTTTCGATCCAAAATTATTGTTCATAGACAAAAAATAAAATAAAATAATAAATCATATATTTTAAGAAAAGTATGATCAATACGTTTTTTAACCAATCAAACATCATCTCCACTCAATAAGCTTTATATTGTTTGCTTGAAATAAAAAGTGAATAACTATTTTGAAGCACCCCAAAATATAAAAAAATTATAATAATTTTAAGACGAAGAAAGTAATAAATTTGATTAAGAATTTAATGTAATAAGAAAATTATATAAAAATTGTGTGTAAATTGACAATAAAAAAACTTTAAAAAAGATATGTTAACTAATTAAACTCAAAGAATTTATTTAAAATAACATTATATTATGGCTAATACTTTATAAAAATAACTAATTTTAAATTAACTTTTATTAACTTAAATACAAATTCTTGTTTGTATAAATTTCAATGAATAATAATTAATTTACAATTCACGCTTATGTGTTTATTAATTGCTTTAGGAAATAAATGAAAACTAAAACGCTGCTATTATTTGCTTTATCATGATTTATGTCTTGAGATTAGGGTGTTAAAAAAACGTCGACCGGTTGAAACCCGACCCGAATATAGTCTATTACGGGCGAGGGTAACTCGGGTCAAAAATCTTGTTCGGGTCAATTCAGGTCAACCCGACTAAACCGATATCTAAATAGTATCGGGTTGAAATGTTTTGGCTAACTCGGGTTCGGGTCAACCTGATTGACCCAAATAAAGAGTTTTTTATTTTTTAATATAAATTTATAGATTTTCTATTTAAAAGAGAAAAAAAAGATTTTTTGTGTCTTTTTACTCAAATTTGAGGTGACTTGACCGAGTTGACCCGACCCGAGTACCGAGTTCAAAATTAAGGTCGGGAATTGGGTTATGGGGGGGGCTTGGGGGGGAATTTTTGCCCCTCAACCTAGACATCTGAATTGACCCAAACCTGACCGGGTCAACCCGATTAACACCCCTGTTGTTTTTAGAAGTGGTGAAATAGATGGTAGATTTGAGGAGTCACAAAATACATATGACATATATCTAACTTTGTATGCATTAGTCGTATCTGTAGACATGTTGTAGTTATGCCAATCATTACTCGTTCAATTTTCCTATAGAACTAGGTCGACTATTTTAACTTGACATGGTTCGTCAATCACTCAATTGTCTAATTTTTCAGGCTTTATTATTATACAGGCGCCCTTAACAGGGCTTGTTACTTCATCAGGCCATATACTTGGATTTAAGGTCCATTTTAAGCTAATAGCTTTCAAAGTTGAAAATTGGGCCCATATTTGGCTACAAAGGGTTTATTTCCATTTAATTGTTTGTTTGTTATGAAAACACACACAAACGAGCCTTAAACCCATAATAATTTAAAGTTTGAAACTCGGCACATGAAATTAGCATAAGCACAACACTTTTGACATTGATGAAATTGGAGAGCTTGGGCCACTTACTAATGAGGCAGTTCTCTATCTTGTCCTCACATTGTTGACACTAAAGTTATGCATGTCAAAGTTGACCCGAATGGTTAGTGACTTGGTGGGGTCGTTTTCTGTCAAAAGACATATCCACAACATGCACTATTTTTGGCCAAAACCCGTTCAATTGGATGGATGCATCACTGGATTTTGTTGGTTACTGTTTATACTTATTGCTTTAGGAAATACTAGACATGTAGATAAAAATCTTCTAACAACTTGTGATTATTACTCACATTCACAGATTTCTATAAAGTGTATGCATATGCATGTTTACTATTTACGCTTATGATTGCTAACTTCTACTGTATATAGAGTAGAATGACATCAGACGTAACTACGTAAGTATATAATACATGCTTTAGAGATATTGTTAGTACAAAAACCGTGTAGGGGGATGAGGAGATAGAATATGATGTTGATCTTGTACTAATCCAAGTAATGAGATGGTAATCTGCACAAATGAGAGTAAACCGTTAGCCTTATCGCGAGGTGGATCCCACGATTAAGCTCCGACGTGAGAGTAAGTATACATGTTTGTCAGAGAATCAGAGAATGTCAGGGTATGTATGTGTATTAATTGTCAGACATAATGTACCTTTTTGGGGTGTGAAATGACCCATATTTATAGGCAAGCCTGATACTAGGGTTTTCTAGTATTTCGCTTGCGACTGTTAGTAGCCGGAGTGGGTCCCTTGTCGGGCAAAGGTCCACGTGTAATCGTGTCTGCGGACGCGAGTATTCTTCCGCGGTCAGTGTTTGTCCGTGGAGATGCAGCGGGTGCGTCTTGAAGATAATAACGTGCGGTCTTTTGAAATATCCGGAGCGTGACCCTTGTCAGGCTTAGCAGTCTGGCTATTTGTTGTATTGGGCCTGGGCCCATATGCGTATATTATGAACTAAGCCCAGTAAGCTTGGGTGCTCATACTATAGCGTGCGGTGAGCGTTACTAGACTAGAGTTCCGTGATCAAATTTTCTTTTGCTCCTGCCTTGTTCCGTGTCTTTTTGGCAGTTTGTCGTTGGTTACGTGGGTTCTTCGTTACCTTTATTTCTGCCGTGATTTGACCGCCTGGGTCCCCATATCAGCTGTTATCATCATCTTTTTTACTTCTATCTTTCGTTCAGGTTGATTGGAAGTGTCTTGGCAAGTGTCATCAATCCTAACCTTTACCTGACTTCTAATATTACATGGGTTATAATTGTCGATTTCATGCCCCTACTATTTCTTTTTTCATCTCTTTCACTTTTCCACCATTGTTGATAAATTTCAAGGTTTTCTAGTTGCACAGCCTCCCTTATTCTAGCAGTTTGTTTTGATTCGGGTCAATCTCTTTGCTTCTCTTTTATTATGGGCAGTATTACATCCCTCAAATGTGTTCTTACACAAGAACACCTTGATGCTATTTGTGCAAAATATTTTGTTTCGGAGGAAGTTCATCCTCAATTGCCAAGCCCTGATGCCACCATGCATGAAAGACCAGCTGGTAAAGTTGGAATGTATACCCGATTCTTCGATTATGCCAACTATCGTATCCCGTTTTCTACCTTCTTCGTGTCTGTTCTTACCCATTTCCGCATTCCGTTTTCCCAATTGTTTGTATTTGGATCTGCCAAGGTTCCTCATTTTGAAATCATGTGTCGCGTTTGTAACATTGAACCTAGTGTTAGTTGTTCGCTAACTTTCTATACGCATAATTACAAAAATGGCTGGTTTGGGTTTACTAAGCGCCCGAACGTCCGTGCTTGTTATTCCAAGAATTTGGATTCCGTGAAGAATTGGAATGACCATTTTTTCTGGGTTGATGAGTTTGTGGTTCCTGCTAACGCTCGGTTTAGTTGGTTTTTGGGTTCCAATATTGTTAAAGATCGAGCTCCTGCCCCCTCTGAATATAATGTGGAGCATGTTAATACCCTTATTGCTCAAGCCTCTCCGTTCCTTAGGTTCCCGAAAGAATTTCTTTGCTGGGTTGGCATAAGCCGTAATTACCTTTTGAATAAAGATACTTACCCCCGCTTTGAGTATGAGAACGGAGAGGGTGGGTCTTACTTTCCGTACACATTTTGATTATATGTCTTTGTTTTTTAGGTTGTCCTGTTTCCTTTTCTCTTTTTTTCCTGTTTTTGGCCCTTTGACAGAGATGGGATTTGATGCTTTTATCCGTAACGCTGGCCCCCGTATGTGGGATTGTTGATAAGCGCAGGGTCTGAAAATGAAAGGCTATCTTACGGTGGCTAAACATCGTTAACGTGACACTACTCCCGACCGGTGGTGTTCGTTCTTCGGAGAGTTGTCGGCTAGAGTGGAGAGAGATTTGTTGAAGATGCAAGTGTGGTGATGGCGGGTTCAGGGTTTGATTTCTTGGTGGTCAGGATAATGTTGAAACCAACTCATGCCTATCACTGATCATGTGAAATGAATACCTGGGCCCAAACGTTTAAAGAAAAAGAAGGTTATTCGCGGTAGTGAAAGGACGCCTGCTGCTTCCCATCCACCTAAAAGGTTGAGAGCCGACTATGGAACCACTGGCGGTTCCGCTACTAGAGGTAAGTCCCCTAGTGTCCTTAACAGGTTGTTCTAAGATTCTCGATTAATGGTAGAACAGGGTGTCCCCGCTCTTCCTACCTTACCCTTTATTACTTCCTCCGTGACAGCGTCTCCTTTGCGAGGAGGGCGGTGCACATCACTGACTCCGTGGACTGTCCTTCTTTGCGAACTGTAGTCCCTCCGCACGGTTCGGTTAAGTTCCTATTGATTCTTCTCATCATCAGGCGCTAAATCGCGGATCCTGTGGTTGAATTGCTCTTGTCAGGTCTGCTGTTCCGGTTATAACTGAGGCCACTACTGTGACTACTATTGCTACTACAGTGGTTATTCCTACTGACGTTGGCAAGGATAAGAGTGCGCCGCATCCGTCCGTTTTTGGTTCTTCTAGCTCATCTGAGAAGACGGATCGTACTCTTAGTCTTTTACAGGAAGGTCAGGTAGTGGTTTTGCCGCCGGGAGTATTCGTGCGGAGGAGGTTATAGGTACTGGTTTGGAGGAAATCTATGTTCCTGAGTGGACCGTGACCAAGAGTTTTGAGCTTAATGATGGCCATTCTTGTGCCAATATGATTGATCATTTCACTCCTCCTGCTTTCTTCAAAAACAGTTAGCGGGAATGGAGCCATGAAACAATATATTTGTGAGTTTAATTGTGTTGCTTGTACGTAATTTAGTTGGAGCTCCGAGGTGAGAATGCGTGCGGAGTACAACATTTTGGAGAAAAGGAAATGGAAATCACTTGCTGAGGAGAAGGATTGTTTGTTGGGGCGAAAGTAAGGTGATGAAGAGTTGAATTCCAATTTTTAAGGCAAAGGAGGAGTCTTTGGAGGTAGCCCAACTCCGTGCTCGGGTTTCCAGTCTTGAGGCCACTGAGGGTTCACTTTGAGGTGAAGTTGCTTCCGCCAAGGAACACAACGGCCTTCTTGAGCAAGAATGTGGTTCTTTGAAATTAAAGGTGACGAGCCTCGAATCTATTATTGCTGAAAAGGACCGTGAACTTTCTGACTTAGGAGCGTCCTCTTCTTCCTTGAGGTCTCAGAACCAAAGTCTTGTAAATCAGGTATAGTTCTCCGTCCTTAACTG
This sequence comes from Tanacetum coccineum, assembly GCA_026074375.1. Lineage (NCBI taxonomy): Eukaryota > Viridiplantae > Streptophyta > Magnoliopsida > Asterales > Asteraceae > Tanacetum > Tanacetum coccineum. The sequence goes on from BQNB010002497.1 coordinate 50,571, forward strand.
TTCTCTTTGTATTTTTGTGTTTTCCTCCTCTCATATATACATACATATATTTTTTAGGTACATGGGCTGGAGACTTCTTCCGCGGATCTCCGTGAAAAGCTGAAGATGTATGAGGGAAGCCTAAAATGGTTAGAGGAGTTTCAGGACAACCTTATGAGATCTCTCGAGACTAGGTTAGCCGAGATTGATGCTGATTTCACCAGGTGTTGTATGCGCTTCCAAGAGAGTTTCCATCCGCACCTCCTCAACGTCGTTGCAGGGCGAAGATGGTTACTAACTCACGGGATGAAACTTCTTATGGCTACTAGGTCTCAATGCGATGGTATATGGAGGCTCTCGGACATGCTTTTGGCCGTGCTATAGAGAAAGGAATGCAGGAGGGCCTGGCAGCTGGGATTGAGCACGGATAAGCTGGCAGGTGTTTAACTGATCTTGAAGCTTACATTTCCTTCGCGGAGGTTGACTTTAATTCTGCTGTCCGTGATCTTCGTGACTTGGACTTTCCGCTTCTTCAAGAACTATCCAATAAGAAGGATGCCAGCACATTGGATGTTATGGATCTTCTTCGCTTGGATGATGCCGTGGCCGAGGCCTTGGGGATGACTGATCTTCAACCTGATATGAGTCAACTGATGGTTCCCGTTCATCACAAGCAGGATAGGGTCGTTATTGGGAGCCAAGCGTTGTCCGTTGCTTTTGATATTTGTAGCGGAAGGGTGGAGAAAATGGAAAGAAATCTTATTGAGCGTCTCCCCTTCTTGAAAGATGTATTTGTCTCCTTAGATCATCCTTTGTCCGTTGAGGCTTTGATTGAGCCATCGATTGAGGTTCCTGCTACTAATGTTTTATCTACCGTGGTCATTGTTCCCCCTTCTGGTCCTTCTGTTTCCGTAGAAGATTATGAGAATCCTGATTTAGTGGATGTGGTTCCGAAGGTGAAGCAAATATCGATGCTTCAACCGGAGGTGATCTTGCGTTTTCCAAATTGGATGATGAAGCTAGGGATGCTGTCCTGTAGGTGTATTTGCTTTTTCCTCCGTGGTCGCATGTGACCTTGCGGATCTTTTGTAATTAGAATACCACGACTATTAACAGTTAGGCCCGTTATGGTGCTTTTTATACCGCGGCCGCATGTGGCCTTTTTGCGGCAGTATTTTGTATGTAACCACTTTTGCAACACTTTAATAGTTAGAAAATAAAACGCAAATGTTGTTATATATAAATGTTGCTGCTATCTTTTCATATCACATGTGATACCTTTAGTAGGATAGTTTGTTTGGATATTTTGTGGGTTATTCTCCCGGTACCGGGTTTGCATTACTCATCCTTTTGTTATACGGAATAACATTGATGGAGGCGTGCTCCGTGTGTGCGCGGCTTAATCACAACAAATGACTTTGCAAAGTAATAAGATAGAATTTTTCAAACAAATCTTGTGAAGGTAGCTAATCTTCCACTTTTCATTTAAATTAATAAATCATTAGTACATGATATTTAAAAGCTACTACACGGAATAAGTTAAAAAATGCATCTTCCCCATCACGGAGTCGTATGGTTAGGCTGCTTACACTTTGTATATATAACACTTTTTGAGGTTGCGTACGTTCCAGGTTCTTGGTACTTTCCTTTTGAAAATATCTATTCTCATCTAATCTAACATAATACCTTTTTTCTAATACATCTTTTTTCTCTCATCTCTCTCTCTCTCTACACCATCACCTCTCTTTCTTATTTTCTTGATTCGATCCGTGTGGTTCGGCATATGAAGTGTTAGACGGGATCCTACAGCGGACGCACTCCGTCCTCTGCCTCCGAGTCTCTTGAACACGGTGCTCTCTCTTCTTTCCTTACTTTTGTATTCATGCCGTGGCGATCTTGACCTTTCGCGCCTCAACCTAGTGAAGACGCTAGGATTGTGGCGCGGGCTACGAGAGCGTCTCTGTCTTCTTGGCGATATTGTCCTGGACTCAGAATATGCTGATTCTTGTGCCCTAGTGCTTTTCTTCCGGTTATCGCCAAAGTCGAGCCTTGCTTTTACTTCCTCCAGCTTTTCTTTCTTTCTCTTCTCATACTCATACTTATCCGCCATGATTGGTAGTAGTTTCTCATAGTGCTTTTCGCAGAACTCTTCGAGATCCACAGCGGATGTAGTTCTCGCGGAGCCCTGGGGGGTTTGCTTGTCCTTCCCTATCGTATTCCGCACATCAGACCTGGGATGGCTAGGGGTAGGTTGTTCGTGATTGCTCATGGTGAGTATTTTCAAGGAACGCAGTTATATCGGTCCCACGGATGGCGCCAACTTGTTAGTACAAAAACTGTGTATGGGGGTGAATATGAGTTTAGATCATCTATTGGGCTGGGCCAATGGATGGGCTGTGATGTAGATCTTGTACTAATCCAAGTAATGAAGAGATAATCTGCACAAATGAGAATAAACCGTTAGCCTTACCGCAGGGCGGACCCCGCGATTAAGCTCCGGCGTGAGAGTAAGTACACATGTTTGTCAGAGAATGTCAGAATATGTGTGTGTATTAATGATTGGATAGAATGTACCTTTTTGGGGTGTGAAATGACCCCTATTTATAGGCAAGCCCAATACTAGGGTTTCCTAGTATTTCGCTTGTAACTGTTGGTGACCGGAGTGGGTCCCTTGTCGGGCAAGGGTCCACGTATAATCGTGTTTGCGGACGCGAGTGTTCTTCCGCGGTCAGTGTTTGTCCGCGGAGATGCAACAGGTGCGGCTTTGAAGATACTCACGTGCGTCTTTGGAATATCCGGAGCATGACCTTTGTCAGGCTTAGCAGTCCGGCTATTTATTGTATTGGGCCTGGGCCCATGTGCGTATATTATGAACTAAGCCCAGTAAGCTTGGTGCTCGTATTATACGTCATCAACGATACATGTAAAATCTTGCTATTTTTTAAATACGTAAACCAGTCAAATTGCTGCAGGAAAGTAGGCAAAAGTTCAACATAGACCCAAAATTATATATAAATCGAGATATATATAATTACTGCTCGATGCCAACAATAGAGATATATTGTGCCGTTCAAAAAAAAAAGAGATATATTGTGGGCTCTAATTATATGCGTTTGCTGTTGCATTTGGTGCATAAGTGGTTGCATTTGGTGCATAAATTGTTGCCTGTGAATGTTTATTTACATCTTAGAATGCATTATAATTTTGCAGATGCACATCCTTATGCAATAGTTAATCCTGAACAGAGAAGATTAAGGATTTGCATATGGCGAAGGGAACTATTTCTTTCATGTCGTGTCCTACTCTATCTTTCGCACCTGCACTATGTTTTTCATCATTTTGTTCGTCATCATTCTGAATCTCATCTCCATCTCAAAACTGTTGCATCAAATGTTTTGGAAGTATCAAGAACCGTTCCTAAAGTCAATAGGATCATCTTTATGTTGAGGTAATTGTCTCCTTCTCAGTCTTCTCAAACATCTTTCAAAAGTTTGATCTTTGTCAAAAAACTCTACATCTCGGTTGCGATCATGCTTTTTTTTGTACTGCATGGGTCATAACAAAAACCCTTGTTACCCACGTTCATCTTGACCACTACCCGAGGAAACACACCATGGCTTATTATTCTCATCAAGCTTTGATCTTTCATCTTTGGGAATAATGCACAGATGCCTTAATCCAAAGACTCTGTTAAATGTTGTATGAAAACCATATGTGCCGTCCAACCCTGTCAGGCACATCAAAACGCAAATGGAACACAAGGCGGTTATTAAAAAGATGTACCGCCGTATTCAAAGCCTACCCAAAAAGAAGTAAGGCAACCCTGCATGTGAAAGCAAACATCTGGACTCTCTCATACAATTAATGAAGTGTATTAGATAGTGAGGAGTGGGTGAGCGAAAGCAAGCACAGGTTATGAGTAGAGGCATTGAATCGAGTCGGTAGGAGACCCTCAAGGTAGACATAGGTAGAGTTCTAAGTATGGTTAATAACTAAAACAAGAGGGAAGTAGCGAGGGTTCTATAGATTGTAGGAGTGAGTGAATGGAATGTAGATAAGCACGAAAGGTTGAGAGGAAGATTAGGTGTTTCTAGGTAGCTAGGGTGGATGGCAGCTAGTCTAGGAATAGGCGAGTATAAGGTAAGGTAGAGGAACAGAGAGTAGTTAGAGAAGAAGAAGGAAGGTAGTAAGAAGAGTTTAGAGAGAGTTTAGGAGCAGTATATATGGATAGAATTAGATAGTTAGTCTAGTCAAGAATGTATGAGGAAGGCAGTGATAAGGTAGGCAGGAGGTAGAGGAGAAGGAGAGGAGGGTAGGATGATATTTGATCGGTTAAAAACGTCGGTTAGAGAAGTAAAGCACGAGGTTAGATAGTAATGTAGTAGGAAGGAGGAGTAAGAGTAACCGGAAGGACGCAGAAGAGGATATAAGTTAGAGTAGGAATAGACGTTAGGTAATGTAAGGAGTTGTTAGGAGAGCATAGAGGAGGAAGACCAAGGTTATAGTAAAGTAGAGAGGCGAGGTGTTAGTGGTAGGAGTAAAGATAGATTTAGTCAGCTCAGTAGTGAATAGTTAAAAATTAAGGATTGAGATAAGGGAGGAGTAGCAGAGAGTAGCTGGAGGGTTCATTATAAATAGGCTATACATAGAAGCAGGAAGTTTAGCAGACGATAAAGTGCAGGTAGAGAGTAGAGATGTGATGAAGAAGACACGGGATTTGGAGAAAGTACGAAAGAGCTAAAGGCGTGTTAAAGAGGGCCAATTTTCAAAGAAGCATATGTAGTTGTCGTATGTGAATGGCAAGAGTGCAAATGGTTAGTCACAGAGAGGCAGTAGTGGTTGAAAAGGTAGATAAGAAGTAGAAGTGATAGAGTATAGAGGAGGAGAGAGCTAATTCAAGAGGTACGAGAGTAGTTTAGAAGACAGGTGTAATGCGGCAGAGAAATAGAATAGTGTACCTTAGTAAGAAAGAGTCAGTCAGTGAGGTCAAGAGTGTTGGGGGGTAAGTAAGGAGTAGTCACCGAATACCAGTGTGGAGGATAGTCTAGCAGTAGGTAGGAGGAGTCTCGGAGAGAATGAATAATGAAGGAGAATCGGAAGAGTCACAGCGGATGGAGGCTGAGAGAAAGGTTAAGGTATAGAAGGAGTATCTAGTATTTTGAGGTATGTCATTGGTACTGAGATGGAGGAGAGCATGTATAGAGCTAGGATAGAAAGGAGAGATAGCTAGTAAGTAGATTAGGAGAGAGTAGCACATAGTTAGATCAGGAGAGGCAGGAGGTAAGGTCGATATCCCTAGAGTGAGGTAGAGAAGAGAATAGGTATGAGGCTAGCAGAGTTGAGGCAGTAGGCAGAGCTAGACATGGTTTTAGGGAGTTATTATGCGGCACCATTGCCAGGGGAAGGATGAGGCCTAGGTTAAAGGAATGATGCAGGGTAAAGTTAATGATAGCGAAGTTGATTGAGGTAGGAGAGAGGAGTAGGTTGATAGAGTATTAGAGAAAGGTAGGCAGGAGGGTAGAGATCAGGAAAGATAGTGAGGAGTAAGGCAGTACAGGGGAAGATATAGTGCATTTAGATTAGTTGTAGTGTATGTTAAGAGTTGATGGAGGGGTGGAGTGGATACACATCTAGACCAGTAAGTAGTGTACGAGGGAAGAATGGCTTCAGGTTAAGCATGTAGGTATAAAGTGTCAGGTAGTAAGCAGGATGGAGAAGAGTAGTTAGTAGAGGTATTTATAGAGGCAGGCGAGCAGTAGGCAGAGATAAAAGTAAGAGGTAAAAGGATAACGTAGAGAAGGATATCCAGGTTAGAGGTAAGTAGGGAAGGAGGTAGAGAGGAGAGCAGAGCGCGAGGATGTACGTGAATAGGTAAGGTCAAGAAGAGATAGAAGAGGAGGATGGAAGGAGAAATGATCAGAGAATGGACTAGTTTATAGAGTGTTAGAGGCGGTTCATGCATGTATAGAGTAGGAGTACGAACGGAGGTTAGAGGGATAGGTTAGAGAGGTTGAAGTGATAGGGAGCTAGCCTGTAGGGTATAGAGACTCGGAAAGTCCTATGGCAGGACGACAATCAAGAGGATCTAGTTTTAAGGGTAGGCAAAGAGGAAAGAGAGGAAAAGGGTAGGAATGAGAGTGAGAGTTTGTTTAAGGAATGTTAGGGGATAAAGGTGGTAGCGAGGTGAAGATTCTTGCTTATGAGGAGCAAGGCAGATGTAGAGGTACTGTGCCGTAAATTGTATACCATGGAGAAAAAGCTTATAGGTTAGGACGAATAGAGATTAAGAGGAGGATTAAAGTACATGTAGGAAGTAGTTAGGAGCAGTGTAGGTAGTTTACAGGTAGAGGGTTGGTACTCATAATAGTAACTGAGAAGGATGGTGCCAGAGTTAAGGAGGAGGGATAAAGGTTAGGTCTAAGTAAGCTAGGAGGAGGTGTTCAGCAATAGATTGAAGTGAGGGGAGGTGAGTACGGATATTAGAGGGTGGAGCTAAAAGAAGGACGCAGTAAAGGTCATGACAGGATTATAGGAGGGATATCTAAATCCTGTTTAAGTGGTAGGAGAAGGGGTAGTAAAGCTAAAGTAGAGGAGATATAGCAGCAGGAGGGGAGAAGGAGAGGCAGTATTGTTTAGAGAGGCTTAGTATGATGACGAGAAGGAGCTTAGGAGTAGAGTGACTGAAGTCGTAGAGACAGCAACGTAGAATGATAGCAATATAGTTTAGTAGAGAGATGAAGGATAAAAAGTGGAAAAGAGGTTCTGAGCAAGAATAGCAGGTCGTAAGTAGAGTAGTAGGACGTTAGCTTCGGATAGGCATTTAGGTTAGATTTAGACGTACATGGCTGGAGTAGAAGAGACAGAAGAGAGTTGGATGAGGAAAGAGAATAGGATATTCTATGGCAGCTTTAACAGGGAATATATAAAGAGTTATTAGAGAGGATGAAGGTAAGGTTTAAGTAAGGAGAGAAGAGAAGGACAGTAGAGGAGGAGATAAAAAGGAAGGAAGAAAAAGTTTAGAGAACAAGACGCTCTTTTAGGAAGAGATCACGCCAGGTAGAAGGAGAGTTAGCAGAAGAAGTAGCAAATGAGATGGTTAGGTAGAACTATAGGAGTCATGGCAAGAGCATGGTACGGTCAGAGAGGGTATTAAGCAGGGACGAGGAGATTTTTGCAGAGAAGAGGATAGTATAGGTAGGAATGAGAGATTATTGGGTTCCAAAGAGGGGAGAGGTAGGTGAGTGATTACGGTTCTAATAAGATGTAGAATAAGGAGAGGGGTTAGAAGTAGCCATCATAGCGGTAGAGATAGAGATGGAGGTAGAGTCATACAAGAAGGATGAGAGAGAGTGGTTAGCCTTTAGGTGAGTAAGTCTTAAGGTCGTATGGACAGTTAGGAGTTAAGTCATGGTTTATAGTAGAGTATGTGCTTATGCTGAGATGATGTAGGTAGGGAGGAGCGAGGAAGGAGCGTTTGTTAGTATTAGAGTAGGAATGGAGTAAGTATTTCATTTGCAGAATAGCGTGTGGAAGGATGATGATCTCTAGTGGACCGCCTAAGTGGAACAAATGGTGGCATAGGCACTGGCAACTCAGGATGAACGTCTTCATCTAGGTTTGGTTGCTCTTGAGCATCAACATCATCAGCACCATGTTCTTCATCATTTTGTTCTTCATCATTCTGAATATCATCTCCAAACTGTGCATCAAAATGTTTTGGAGGAACCGGATCTAAGTCAATAGGATCATCATTATGTTGAGGAATTGTCTCCTTCTCAGTCTTCTCAACATCTTTCAAAGTTTGATCTTCGTCAAACTCTACATCTCGGCTGCGAACAAGTTTCTTTTGTACTGGGTCATACAACCTGTACCCAAGTTCATCTTGACCATACCCGAGGAACACACATGGCTTATTCTTCACATCAAGCTTTGATCTTTCATCTTTGGGAATATGCACAGATGCCTTACATCCAAAGACTCGTAAATGATGGTATGAAACATCTTTGCCGCTCCAAACCCTGTCAGGAACATCAAAACGCAAAGGAACACAAGGGGTTAAATTAATAACATGTACCGCCGTATTCAAAGCCTCACCCCAAAAAGAAGCAGGCAACCCTGCATGTGAAAGCAAACATCTGACTCTCTCAACCAAGGTTCTATTCATCCGCTCTGCCAAGCCATTCAATTGCGGTGTCTTCGGTGGAGTCTTTTGATGCTGAATTCCATGCTCTCTACAATACGCGTCAAAGGGGCCAATGTATTCACCTCCATTATCACTTCGAATACATTTAAGTTTCTTCCCTGTCTGCCTCTCAACTAAAGCATGAAACTGCTTAAACACATCCAATACTTGATCTTTAGTCTTCAAGGTGTATACCCAAACCTTCCTTGAATGATCATCGATGAAAGTGACAAAATACGAACACCCACCAAGTGTCTTAGTCTTCATGGGACCACAAACATCGGAATGTACCAGATCAAGTATGTTCTCCGTCCTAAAAGAAGGACGACTCTTAAAAGCACGTCTAGTCTGCTTTCCTGCCAAACAGTGAGAGCACTTCTTCAGGTTAATATCATGCACACCGGATAACACATTCTTCTTAGAAAGAATAGACATCCCTTTTTCACTCATGTGACCAAGTCTCTTATGCCATAACTCGGTCATATCATCATTGTCTATAGCATTGACAATGCTCTTGGAGATCTTCGGATGTGTCATGTATAACTTGGATTCCCTTTTCCCTCTTGCAACAATCAATGATCCGAGAGTCACTTTCCACAAGCCATTACCAGAACTGTTGTGGTAACCATCTTCATCAAGAAGACCTGTTGAGATAATATTGAGTCTCATATCCGGGACATGTTTCACATTATGCAAAACCAATTCCATCCCTGTGTCAAACTTCAAACAAATATCTCCAATACCAGCAATCCTAGATAGCCCAGTATTACCCATCCTAACAACACCGAAATCACCTGGTGTGTAAGATGAAAAATATTCTTTTCGTGTTGCAACATGACACGTAGCACCACTATCAAGAATCCAACTCGAATCATCATGAGCAAGGTTAACCATATCATAATCTGAACAAACAAAGAACTCATCTGTGGTGGTATTTACTTCAGTACTGTCATCACCATCATCATCTTTCTTGTGCTTGTTCTTCTGATTATTGTAGTTTTTCTTCTTGTTCTCCTTTTTCAACTGTCTGCAGAACTTCATTGTGTGTCCTTTCTTGTGGCAGTGATAACATTCAACATCAGCAAATTTTCCTTTGCTAGAACTGCTACGATGATTACCTCTGTTACTCGGGCCTCTACTTTTACTTCTCCCCTGCCTTTCTGTGACCAAGACATCTGAATGTGAAGAGGAACCTTGTGACTTTCTTCTCATCTCTTCATTCAAAATACTACCTTTAGCCAATTCCATGGTGATAACACCATCTGGTGCAGAGTTGGACAAGGATGTCCTAAAAGTTTCCCAAGTATCCGGTAAAGTACCAAGAAGCCACAAGCCTTGAATCTCATCTTCAAACTTGATACCCATACCTGCAAGCTGATTTATAATACCCTGAAACACATTTAAGTGATCGGTAACAGGGGACCCATCAGTATACTTTAATCTCATCATTTGCTTGATTAAGAACAACTTGTTGTTTCCAGTTTTTCGAGCATATAACTGTTCAAGTTTGTTCCAAAGAGTACGAGCATGCGTCTCCTCACAAATATGGTTCAAAACATTATCATCAACCCACTGCCTAATATAACCACAAACCTGTCTATGCAAAATAGTCCATTCTGCATCTGTTTTGTTCTCAGGTTTCTCAGTACTAAAAACAGGCAAGTAGTAGTCTTTCACATAAAGGAGATCTTCCATCTTCCCTTTCCAAACATGATAATTAGAACCATTCAAATTAACCATCCTACTTGTATTAGCTTCCATCGTTCAAACAGGTAAGTCCCCAACCAAGAGCCTACAGCTCTGATACCAATTTGACGGGTAAAGTGCAATGGGTCACAACGGTATAAACACAAATGCGGAAGCAAAACCTTCGTTTGACAGCACTTACCCAAACCCGTATGAACCTATGAGGAAGTAAACAAATAAGGCAAACTAAAAGCAACTCTAACCAGCCCCCAAACAATATCAAATCAACCAAATCAGCAGGTATTAAAGATAATCAAACACACACCAAGAACACCAAGCTTTTAGCGTGGAAAACCCCAAAGTGGGTAAAAACCACGGGACACCTAGTGCCGCTTAAATCCACTATCAAGCAAGAGAGGTACACAAAGTCTTCTCTAGATAACACTAGAGGCATACAACAATCATCATAATCTTGGAATCAATATCAAGATATATGGCAACAAACAAAGAACAAGAAAGGAAGAATATCACCAAACAACTTGCAATCTGCCCGGGTAAGAAACAGAACTTCCAGGCCTCAAAATCAAGATCCCAACGGTAAAAACCTTCCTTTATATGCAAGGAAGCTTCAGTCCAAAAATCGTGACGATCCGACAGTGCAAACTCCGGGGATCGACGAAACACTGCTGCTGGGTTTTGGGTGATAAGAACTCCGAAAATCTTCTTCTTTTTTTTCTTTTCTTACTCTCTTCTCTCTTGTTTTTTCACACTTTATAATGAGCATAAGGATGCCCTAAATAAGGACTAAATGGACCCAAGATGGGCCCCAATGTGTTGGGCTCTTAATCCTCATGGACTAAGAAAATACCCAACAGCAACAAACGTTACCTGTTGTGAGTCTCTTTTTCTATCCTCCAGATATTCCTCTTATCATTTGGTTTCCAACAATAGTGTCCCGGCCAAAGTCACATGGAACGCGGAACGCTTCGGTATGCAATCGCGAAACGGGAACGCGGTTCGCGGGGTCCTTAAAATTCGGTACGAGCGGGGGTAGACTCATTTCGGTACGCTTTGGTTCGATTCGGTTCGATGTACCATATAATTTGAGACGGTGTACCAAATATCATACAATGTACCATATTACTAATAATAATGAGTATTAAATTACTAAAACTTTAATCACTTTTATAATGATTCTTAAGTGTATATAAAAAAATCTTGTCACAAAATTAAAATAATATTACTAAATTTATCATTTATTTACCTCTTTATTAATGTGATGGCACAAGTACCCATTTCATTTTAAAAAAACAATCACGTGTGCACACTAGACAATTAGATATATATATTTTTTTGGACATGTGAATCCAACACACTCAAAGAAGTCAAGAATATTGTCTCGCGGGCCTTGATATACAATGTGGCCTTGCGATAAGAGGATTATATCATCAAAAAGATTGAAAGTCTCAGGTGAAGGCTGGAGGAGTGACATCAAAATTGTGGCTTCTGTCAGATGTGTTATCCGCTGCAAACACTTGACTATTTGAAATGTTGTTGAAGTGTCTGATATTCCTCTTATCATTTGGTTTCCAACAATAGTGTCCCGGCATATCTCTAGTCCTAGTAACTATGTTATTATACCAACACAAAGAAACATAATCTATCTTGATTCAGTAAAATGATAAATCATATGGCATAGTCTTGTTCAAATAACACACTTTTTTGAGGTGTTGTTTGAATGTCTTTCCTAAAAATAGTCACGACCCACGGGTATACCTTGATAATGTAGTCAGTTATTAGACTGTTCTCCACACCTTCCACTGCGGTAGCCTGAATTTAGAAAAGATTGATGAACACTAAGGCAGTATGAAAACCTATAAAAGCCGACATTTGTAATAAGATAGCCTGCGATTATACCTTCATGAAGAGGTCAACTTCTGGTTCTGGAAATATTCCAGCTTCTTTCTCTCGTCTATCGAGCTCCGTCAACAATTCTGAAACATATTAGTTATTTGTAACAGGTCTACAGAAATATGGTTAAATGCAAAATGGTAAACTATGCATTGAGTACCATATCGAGATCCAACTCCCTGACATCTCGCTGCAAAATCAAGAGTTTCCTTAACTGTCATTTCTCCTGCATGAACATCAGTTTGGATGATGTATGAATATGTCCTCTCGGGAACATCTGGGTGAGAAAGGTATAGATTGTATCTTCATTGGGTATGCTGAGCATTCCAAGTGTTATAGGTTTTATGTTATAGAACCTAATGATTCAAACATCTTCAAGTAAGATAGCTGAAGATGAGGTTGAAGGTACTGATGATGTACCTGGTTTATCTGTTCCTAGAAAAAGCACTAGAACAAGAAAAGCTAAGTCTTTTGGGTCCGATTTTCAACTTTATTTGGTTAAAGGAACAAGAGATAAGACTTTGTAGGTTCCGATCTAATGCTTCACTTCATAACACGAAACACGAATCAAGAAACTAGAAAGAGAGATGATTATTTGAGAGAGAAAAGAGAGAAAAAGAAAATAGATAGAAAATGAGAATTAAATAGAAATGAAAACTAGATATTTTCTTAATAGAAAATATCTATATATATTTAGATATTTAGAAAATATCTAAATATATATATATATACATATATATATATACCCCTACACATTTAATGTGACGCGCGGGATATTTAACTAGGACCCGGGCTCGGGTTTTGTTTGGGATTAAACCCGAAACATATACAATATTAGATTATCTATCGAGCCCGATTCCCGATATTATCTTATTACAACATTAACTAATTAAAGACCGAAGCTCCATCGTAGAGTGACCGAGCTTCCTTGTTCGACTCAATAAATTGAGGCTAACAATCTCCCCCAAAGTGAGTTCATTGATGACACTTCTTCATGAGATTAGTGAGATTGCTTTTGTCGTTTAAGCTCGAGTGTTCTTGGTCTTTGTCTTCGTTATCCAGAAGTGAGTTCCATTGATGACACATCCTTCATGAGATCAGAGAATTTGCTTTTTGTCGTTAAAGCTCGATGTTCTTGGTCTATGACTTCGTTATTGTAGTAGGCTGGTTCCTTCATGCATTTGGCATCTTGACTTTGAGCCTTTGTCCATTGTCTTTATCGTCTTTGCCATCTTGCGATCTTTTGTTTTTTGGACAACATGCTCATACAGTCCTTTTTTGCATTATTCTTGAAAGCTTTCAACATCAGGTTAGCGGAAAGTCTTTATCTTTAAAAATCTGAGCATTTCTACATAGTATGTCTTCGTAGATTGACATTTGACTGGGAATTGAGGTTGCCAAGTTTACCAACCCGTTTGACCTGTTACATTAGTGATAAACGAGAAAATTATTTGAAAATCAATTCTACGTGGCACTCCGTTAAAGAGTTTTTGTAACACATCAGAGAGTGTCAATGTTTTTATCAAAATTCACAACCGGCAATTCATTTACATGAACCAAGGGAAACGATATCCAGTTGTCACAAGTTTTTTTTTTATTTTTTTTTTTTTTTTTTTTTTTTTTTTTTTTTTTTTTTTTTTTTTTTTTTTTTTTTGGAAAACTTCATATAGAATCACGCAGAAAGAAACGTCACCTACCCAAGTGCTGTTTGAAATGAATGACACTGGAAGGGATTTCCATTCGTCATTTGTGAATACTAAAGATTATCACTCTAATGTCCTGGCAAAATATCACAATGATATTGCGTAGGACTCTGATAACAGCTTGTGAACCTGAAGATGTTCAACAAGTGTTTTGCAATGAAATGTGTCCTAACGAAATTTTGATATTGATCTCTTGGCTCAGACTCGATTAGAGCATTTTGTTTTGTTTAGTACTCGGAGGCTGGAAGCATATTGCCACCTCTTCAATATCAACAATCTCAGGAGTGAATGTCAATAAAGGTAACGTGTGTAATCTCCGTGACAAAATAGATAAGTTTCTGTTGAGAGAAACAGAATGGCTGGGAAGGTTGTGCATATGCCATCACTGGGTCCAGATGTCGTTTTCAATACCAGCAATCATCTTGAGATTCTGATAGGCAGTATGTATTGACCCGAGTATTTGCCTAAGCTTGGATGGAGGGCTTCTTTGTTCACACCCTATTATCCATACATTCTTTTCGTTTTAATTCTTCAACGCCTCAATCTTACCAAGACGTCATTACATAACAACCTTGTAGTATTGTTCCAGTGTTCGCTCAATCTAGTCGGCATTATTCCATTTTACATCATCTCCAATCATACCTAAAGGCTGCTATTTCTAAACTTGTGATATCCTTGGTAGATCCTCCGGTTCTGGTTGGATCATAGGATTGATTCCTAACCTATACCAACCTACCTTATTACTTTCAGAAATCGTCGTGAAATTAAGATGTTGTTGGTATAAAGATCGAACCATAAAACCTTTCTTACTGTTCAGAACTTGAGTCCAATAGAACATATATTAATAACAATTTCTCCCGCCCTTAATTTAAATAATAAAACACTTAGTTTTTGTAAAAAATACCTCCGTGATTAAAATATGACTTAGAAAAATATAAAAATTCTTAGGGAGAAAATATTATCAGCATGAATGGTTTGAAACATTATTAAATGTTTTGAAATACATAATGAGTGGTCGTTGTTTATGTATCAAGAAACATTTACACTTCTTGTTTTTCCGAAAAAATCTCCCTAAAAAAAAAGGACCAATTGAGAAATTGTTTTTTGTCATTTGAAAACATTGTGAGGGATGAGTGTTGAACACACATTTTTGAAAGATATGAATTGACATTGAGAAAATCTGAAAAATTGTTCCAACTTTTTGAAAAACCAAATAAATGTTAGAGACTTCTCTTCTAAACGCTAAGGGTAAGCGCACTGAAGCGTACACTATCCCGTTTTTCTTGAGCTAACAAACATTGAATGTCCTTATAACACAAGCTCAAGACCGAGAAACGTTAATGTTTCTCGTTGAGAGTAAAGTTTAAAACCCTACCTTTATTTGAAGTCCGGGATATATGTACATTGATAATTCACATAAGGCCATTTAGAAAATTAGAAATGTAAATGTTTTTGAAACTATTTGCAAACTCTCTGCACGAACTTTAAAATCTTCAATTTACACACCTGTTTCAATGTTAATCGAATTCCCCTAGCACAGTAAATGTTATCGATTCAAGAGACATGTCGAGAAGAATTATTTTGTTTTTGGAAAATTTCTGATTTCTGATTTGTATTATTTACCAGTTGTCCACCAGCATTGCTATAAAATGGTGGTGATAATAGTAAATCCAACTCTTTTACGTAATGCTAGCTGTCATGGATTGCTTAAGGAACAACTATTGGAACCAGCTTTGAACTTGACAGGTTCATTGCTGTGGTCTATGAATTCCGAGTACTGACGGATATGAACAGAAGTCCATTGGATGAAGAACGAGGCGAACTGATGTGAACAACATCATCCTCAAAGAAGACCAAAGGTTTGATCTGCTGCGATCAAACATTCTTTTGAACATAGATGGAACGGGCCTGAAGTGGTTATTTTCAGAGATCGCCATTTGACATGTGACGACCGATGGCTTGAACTGCTGTGTCAAACAGTCAATTAATTGTTCATCGTTTCAAAAGACAAACAGTTACCCAGAAATTTCTCCACAAAAATAACAACACAGCTTGAATTGCCGTTCAAGTGTCTTTGTGGCATTGCCAGAGTCAACAATGAATAGGATGAGTGTGTACAATCTGCAAGAGAGTTAGAGACGATGGAACATTAGGACCAATATTGGATCCGAAGGAATTTGATAACTTCAAAGACATTATTATTCCTAGAGAACCAAATGTTCTATAGTAGGACTAATACATGTTGATCATCATCTTTCCTAATCTTAGGCATCCATATCTTTTTGGTCCTAAGCGGCTTTTGTGTCCATGTATAAACTGATGGACATCTCTTAGCGTATCCACCATTTCCATTCCTGATTTGATTCACATGACCAACAATCATATAATAACTCATGGATTTCTAAATAGTGGAATCTGATGCAACTGTTTTCATATGGGGTGTTGCAACAGATTTGTTCGCTTTTCTCTTTGGTTTACTAGCACTAATAGGCACTACATGAGGCTTCTTAGTTCTAGCATTCATGACTTTCAAGTATCGAGAAACACAAGCATCATGATTAGAATTAAACACACATGTTCCACATTCAGCACAAACAGCATTCGCATTCGAAGTTCTGGAGTTTGAACTGTCATAACGCAGTTACAGACTTTTGTTTTCTTAGAAAAATACTAAAAAATCCTATGATGTACTTCTACTATCCTTCTTTTGAACCTTTCACTTGACTATTGTTTGCACGACCTTATCTTTAACTTGATAGCACTTAAGCTTGTCTGCAAACACAGTAGTGTGAATTACTCCTGAAAAATAGACATGTGAGGATTAGTATTCCTAAGAAGCATGAGGCAACTGTGGTGTTCTATTTTGTGTTGTGGTGGAGGCAATTCTAACATTCCCTGGTTTAAGCTCACATTTGTGTTCGAACCGCTGTATCTATCTGAGGCAAATCTGTTGAGTGACTTGTTTAAATAAACCATCCCGACACATTCGTTTTATTAACCGACTGTTGATTGAAAACTTCTCATTTCAGTAGAACTTGAAAAAGGAGTCGGTTTTTCCTAAAACTGATGGTTTGGAATCCGTTACATTGTGTAGTCGAACAAACAATGGGGTTTATCAATTGAGTTCCACAGACTTTCCTTTTGTTACCAGAATGAGTTTCTTTAACTCATTTATCACCATGTGCTTGTTTGCATTGAGCTTTCAAATCTTGTATTTCATGATATTGTTCACGTTCTTTTCAAAATATAATTGAAGCATTTTCTTTTGCAAACTGGGTTGTTTTTTCATCAGTTCTTTACAATATTTGTAAAGAAAGTTCAGAGATAAATTGAGTGTTTTTTCAAGTTTTAGCAAAACTTTTTAACAATTACTATGAACTTCTTTTTAATTAGTTCAGTTTGATTTCAGAAAGCTTAGTTGTGCAAGACATTCACATTCTTTGACTTTATGAAGATATAAGCATTGCAATTCAGTTATTCTGCATTTAAGTCAAGACATAGAATGCAAATATGAACATGTAACATCTTTATACACACACTCTTCGATAAGTAGATCATATAGTTTGAAAAATCCCCTTTCTATTCAGTTCGTCAAGTTTCCTTTTCCAAGGGAAATAACGTACTCCAAATCCGTCATTCATTTCTCTTTTATAGTTCATAAAAAACTATACTGTCTAGTATTGTTTTTGTCTGAAAGAAGGCATTAATAAGATTTGATCAAACTTCCATAACTCCTACGGCAGTTTAGGTTAGGAAATGGCACTACTAGTATGATTATACCAAGTTGTTGACAGAGTTGTTCTAAAATGATTGAAGTGTTTGTCCATTTGTTATAAAATAGTCTACTTTTAACTAAAGGATTTAGACCATGGGGTAGAATATCCAACGTTTTTAGCAAAGTATGCTTTGTCCTAACAAACGTTATTCTCCACATTGTCTTCTAACTTCTTTAGCGCGTTCCAACTGATCAAGATAGCTTTGGATGGTGGTTTTGAAATTTTTGTTTCATAAGACAGATTTAGATATGGTGTAATTATATGGTTACACGTTGTCTTTAATCCATTTTTGATCTACACTCTTTTCAAGAGTCACTGTCTCTTCCATCGGGGCAAAATCTGTTGTGTCAGGATCAGAAGTATCATATGAGATTCTCATACAAACGAGGCTTATCAATCTGACTTTCTTGAGGTACTTTGGATTTAGCAAAGGTTGATCTAACCATGATACTATTGCCGCACTTGGGTGCTAACATATGAATGGTTCTGAATTGACTGATTGCGATTATAAAGAAATTCATTAAAACTTATTTGTTTTGTCCATTTAGTCAATATCTCTTACCTTCCTTAACCATTTAAATCCGAAATGACCTTACTTTTCTCTTTAAGTATTGACCTTCAAATTGGACATTGGTGTAAACTAGTTAACAGACTCTTTTTACTATCACATCGAATTTCTGCTTGACAAACAAAATTTCTGTTGAGGATGTGTTTAACTTAGAGTAGACATGATGACTGATTAGTTATAATTATGAAGTGTGCAAGATTTTGTGGAGCTTATGGATATGATGTGATTTAAGTTGTGTTTGTGTAAGCAATGCACGTTCACGGGATTTTACATGTCTATGATTAAAACCGATAAATGAATTAATAGGATTTTACAAAATCAATAGAAAACCGTGAGTGTTTTGATGCGGAATCAGCGACCAAAAATTCCAGAAAAAACTGAAAAATGTCAATAAATCATAGAAAACAAGCTTTTTGGGCTTCGAAAAATCCTTAACCTGCCAAAGGGTAATTACAGCGTGATCCGTCTCGTTTTTCTCTTCGATTTGAGAGGTCACGGGCCTAAAACGGACTTACGGATCAAAAGTTATGGCTGTTTTACTGAAACCCTTTTCGTCACACAAGTTTTCTAAAAAAAAAATTTTCGTTCGGTCCAAAAAAAATTTGCTCGTTCGGTTCAACTAGTTCGGTTCTGCTCGTTCGATCCGCTCGTTCGATCCGCTCGTTCGATCCGCTCGTTCGATCCGCTCGTTCGATCCGCTCGTTCGATCCGCTCGTTCGGTCCGCTCGTTCGGTCCGCTCGTTCGAGCCCGCTTGTTCGATCCTTGAAAAATTTTCGCTCGTTCGATCCTTGATAATTTTCGCTCGTTCGATCGTACAACTTTTCCGCTTGTTCGGTTGATACGTTTTTCCTCTCGTTCGGTGCAAGCGTTTTTCACTGATGCGACCAAAAAAAACCAACTTTTTGGACCCCAAAACTAACCAACAAGTCGTCTTTGGCTTTCTCTTTGAATGAGCCGAATCAAAACAAAAGAAACAATTATGCCGAGTGATGCAACAACCAAATCTTCGAATCCAATATGCTTACAACAAAAAAAACCACGAAATCCACCCGAGGCGATTGATACCAATTGTAGGTTCCGATCTAATGCTTCACTTCATAACACGAAACACGAATCAAGAAACTAGAAAGAGAGATGATTATTTGAGAGATAAAAGAGAGAAAAAGAAAATAGATAGAAAATGAGAATTAGATAGAAATGAAAACTAGATATTTTCTTAATAGAAAATATCTATATATATTTAGATATTTAGAAAATATCTAAATATATATATATATACATATATATATACCCCTACACATTTAATGTGACGCGCGGGAATTTAACTAGGACCCGGGCACGGTTTTGATTGGATTGAAACCGAAACATATACAATATTAGATTATCTATCGAGCCCGAATTCCGATATTAAATCCTTATTACAACATTAACTAATTAAAGACCGAAAGCTCCCATCGTAGAGTACCGAGCTTCCTTGTTAGTCTCCGGAAAATTGAGGCTAACAGACTTTATCTCAACGAATATTGTTTTTCATTATTGAGGAGATCCAAGGACATTGAAGTGAAGCAATGGCTCTAGGGATGTTGCTTTTGGAAGAAGCATTCAAAGTGAGATTGATTCCATCATGCATAATGATACTTGGGAATTAACTGATTTGCCTCCTGGATGCAAAGCATTAGGATGTAAATGGATCCTAAAAAGGAAGATGAAAGTGGACGGAAGCATAGATAAATATAAAGCCAGATTGGTTATCCAAGGCTTTAGACAAAAGGAGGGAATTGACTTCTTTGATATTTATGCTCCTGTTGCTAGGATTTCCACTATTAGATTGTTGTTAGCTCTTGCAGCTATACATGATTTAACAAAGATCACTAGACAACCATTTAAGGGTGTTAACCGGGAAAGCAAAGTATTAGATCTCATACATAGTGATTTGTGTGATGCCTGGACATGAAAGCAAGGTATGTAAATTGAAGAAATCATTGTATGGTCTGAAACAAGCACCAAAAAAATGGCATCAAAAGTTTGATAATGTAGTGTTGTCTAATGGTTTTTCTTTAAAGAGTAAATTACATCGTTCGTCCTTGTGGTTTGCATTGACCGAAAAGCTTCGTCCTTTGACCGAAAAGAATGCATCGTTCGTCCTTAAGTAGGAAACGTTATGTACCGTTGGTCCCTCTATTTAACGGCATTCATTAACTGTCGTTAAATCATCACACATAAGGGTAAAATAGTCTATCGAACAAGAACATGAATAATATATACATGGGGCTTATCTCCGTGGGACTCGCCACTAACCCTTCTTCAATCCCTCACTCTCTAAATACATTAAATCTTAAAAACACAACTACCCTTTTAAAAACTAAACAAGTACCAAAACAAAATTCTGCTATAACTCATCAAAATCACCATCACCAACAACACACACATAACTTATCCATCCACATAATAAAAACACGAACTAATTCATCTTCCTCCTCTTTCTTGACACTACCATCACCACCAATCTCCGATGGCCATGTTGTCGTGATCTCACCACCGGTAACATCGCCATGTTGTCGTCACACAATCACAAGCAAAAACCATCAATTCGCAACCACCAACCACTTTCGCCTACTACAACAGCAGCGTCACCAACATCGTCGCCATTGGCTGCACCAACAGCCACCTCCGCCTACTACAACAGCAGTGTCACCAACATCCTAGTGGTGTGTATCAAACCCACAAATCCCCCACACCTCTCAGATCCGCCGTCATCCAGATCCACTACCACTCACATCCATCAAATAACCAACATGAGTAGAACATTTAAACAAAAGTTTTAATGCTTAAAATACATAAATTCAAACAAATTATTATGATGGGAAGGGCATAAGTCTATAATTAAATAAAAAGACAAAAAAAACTATTGAAGAGGGCAAAAAAATCACAAATTAGATATGGGCTTAGGATGTTTTAAAGTACAATAGTAATAGTTTGAACTTTAATAAATAATAATATTTCATAGGTATGTATGGATTAATATGAAGATGGTGGGTTTTAATATGGTTGGTGATGGTGGACCCATATGAGATGTTTTTTAATTTTTTGTGTTTGAAAGAAAAAGAAAAAGAGTATAGCGAATTTACTATAATGCCCTCATTTGAGTCTCAAAAGGAGTGATTTAACAACAGTTAATGAAGACCATTAAAGGGAGGGACCAACGGTACATAAGGTTTCCCACTTAAGGACGAACGATACATTTTTTTCGGTCAAAGGACGAAGCTTGTCGGTCAACGCAAACCACAAGGACGAACGGTGTAATTTACTCTTCTTTAAACCAAGCTGACAAGTGTGTGTATAGCAAATTTGATGCTTCTGGTAAAGGAGTAATAATTTGTTTATATGTGGATGACATGTTGATCTTTGGTACTGATCAAGATCAAGTAAATAAGACAAAGGAATTCCTATCATCTAGTTTTGATATGAAAGATCTGGGGGAGGCTGAGGTGATTCTTGGTTACTACGAACTCAGAACGAGGAAACAATGGTATCTCTATTTCTCAATCTCATTATATTGAGAAGATACTGACAAAGTTTAACTTTGCTAATTGTTCTCCTGTTTGTACCCCTGTAGATCCTACTGTGAAGTTTCGACCTAATAAAGGAACTCCAGTGTCTCAGTTAGAATTATCCTAGAATATTGGATGTCTTTATGTATGCCGGATTAGCACTAGGCCAGAATATTTGCTTTTGTTGTAGGAAAGCTTATAGTAGGTCTACTAGCAATCCTAGGGCTTTACATTGCAAGCTCTGGGTCGAGTTTTTCAGTATTTGAAAGGATCCAAGTATTATGGTTTGACTTATAGTGGTTATCTTCTAGTATAGAAGGTTATTCCGATGGCAGTTGGATTTAATAATATGGACGATCATCATCTTTACGCTTCTTGGTTGCGGTATTTCTTTTTTGGAGCGGGAAGGTGCTATTTCTTGGGACTTCAAACAAAAGATTGTATTACAGGCTCACCATGAGTCTGAATTTGTGGCTTGGCTGCAGCTGTAATGAAGCCTGAGTGGTTGAGAATTTGATTTATGGAAATTCCTTTTGTGGCCTAACCGATATCTATATCATTTCTATCAGATTCTTGTGATACGTGCATGCTACCTTGGCTAAGGCTTATAGTCAAGTTTGTACAATGGCAAGTCTTAGACACTTGGGTGTTAGACATAGTATGATTTCGTGAGCTTGCCTATATGAATGGTGTGATATCTGTGGAGTTTGTAAGAACTCATTTGATTAGTTCACGACCATTTATCCAAAGGGTTAGCAAGGATTGTAAGCAAGGTGGGCAATTGGTGGGTTTAAAGTTCCACCTAATTACATCCTTGTATCAAGATTACCCAATTCCCATCTAACGAATGTTATATTATGATTCAATGAAGAAAGCTTGATATCTTTGGATTGGAACACATAATTACATCATCCCATGGTATGTGTCTCAGAACTGCAGATAAGGGAGGTTGAAATTATATTTCTTATGGTTTTCTGACAATATTGCTATGAATGCAGGTGTAAGAGTAAAAAAAATACCTATATGAGCATGAATTTAGCCTGCTTCAAGCAAGCTGGGGGATTGGCTTTGATATGCTTATTGAAGGATAGGACACAAGCTAGTAAAACATAGTGTCAAGTAGAACATGTGAATGTGTAAACTGTTGTGTATATTATCTTCATGTATTTACTATGAATAGAAAGAGTTCAATCTTTTAGTGACACTCTGATATTCGAATATTTGGAATGCTAATGTACTAATGTGAAATTCAATCGTCTTGATATTTCATTTATGCATCACTTTGTTGTTTGTTATGAGTTTGCTTTAAGTTAATCAAGATTACACTTAAATGGGCGATGATTGTTGGTGATTTTGCGTCACCAATATGATTTAAGTGTAATGGATTGACTTGGTTGACCAATATGTAATCATGATAAATGTTCAACAAGTCGGGGTTGTGCGGAGTGCACACTTGTATGGCGTTATTATGATCCCCGTATGACGGGGGTCCAAGGGCAGCTGGTAGCAGGGTCCAAGGGCGGCAGCCCCTGGCAGGGTCCAAGGGGCAGCGCCGTGGCTGGGGTGGAGCTATGTTAAAAAATGCATTTGGAAATAAAATTCCCGGATATGGACTTGTTTTTTTGGCCTCTTTTATTTAACTGATTTGGTAGTTAAACTAACTACTATGCAGTTATAACCGAAAAATCAGTTTTGTTGGTCATATATTCATCACAATCTCTGGTTCTTGTTTTTTCATAACATCAAAAACACATTCTCGTTTCAAAATCTGAGTTTTATCCGATTTAAGATTTCGATAGAACCATCGAAATACTTCGATCTGAAAGTGTTTACACGACTCTCAGATTTCTATGATCATAAATTAATAACATCTTGTTGGCAGTCGGGTTAACATGTTGAGCAACAATGTTTATATAAAAGCTAGAGATGAAAGTAAGAAGGAACCTGTCAAATCTTTCTCTTAGCTTGGTCAAGAACTTTTCATTATCTACCTCAGCAACCTTAAACAATTTGTTAATAATCTGTTGTTGATCATTGGCTCCAAGCTCTCTAACATTGACTTGTTTATTCTTGTGATGATCACCATCTTGGTTTTTAATATCATCCGTATTATAAGATGCCAAGAAAGCTGTTCGTAAACGATCAAAAGTAGGTAGTTTATGTAAAGATGCCAGTTTAAGTGCCTCTTCGTCTGCATCAGCGTGACTACTCCTTTTGCTACCATCAGTTGCACTCACGTACAACTCGTCCATGCTCCAGCTTTGGCTTCTGCTCCGTGCTCCTGAATCACTTTGTTTCTCTATCTCCATCTCTGTCCTTCTCACAGGTACAACTTACGACTAGCTATTGAAATTGCTCTATTTGAGTGGTAAAAGAGTTTTAAGTAACAACCAGCTCAAACTTATACATAGTTTACATATTTCTGGTGGAAGTATAGTGAGTTTGTGATGGAATATGCAACTCTATCTACACGCCTAATGGAAATAGGATTTAACAGAAACCGAACCGAAAACCGAAAAAACCGAACCGTAAAAACCGATCGAAACTAAAAACCGATGGTTCGGTTTTTACTTTTTCAAAATTGCGGTTCGGTTTCGGTTTTCGTCGGAAAACCGAACCGCAAAAACCGAACCGAACCAAACCGCAAAAACCGAACCGAACCGAACCGAACTAATTTTATAATAATATATAATTAATATAATATAAATAAATAAATAATAAATCCTTTTTGGTCATTTAAGCTCGTTTTTAGAGGTAAAAGATATGTGTAATTAAGCACTTATCAATGTGTTTGTCATATACGTGTGTTTACTTGACAATATATCATTACATATATGACAATAATCATACTATTTGTATTTTCACGTGCATATGTGTGTGTCTCATTTATATGTATATAATTGTAGAAATTTAGGTAAATATTATTAGACTCATATCGACAAAAAAAGAATAACCAATTTTCTACGTAAAACAAGTTTATTACTCCCTCCGTCCCAAAATTATTGTCCCCCCGACAAAAAACACATAGTTTAAGAAAATTGCACTTATTACTGCTTTCTCTTTCTTACTTTTTGACAGAATGACAATTTTACCCTTAGCTAATTAATTAAAGTATTCTTTAATTTTTGTAATAATAATTTGGGTCAATGTCATAAAATACCTACGAACTTTTAAAATCGTCCCGACATGACCAACGAATTATTTTTCGTCCCGTCTACACCAACGTACTTGTAAATATTGTTCCAATATCACCCATATGATAAATTTTTACCGACACCGTGACTGTTTTCTTCCACGTTGGCATTTTTTTATTAAATAACTAATGTAAATGACAGATGGGAAAGAAAAGAAAATGTTTTTCTTTTTATCTCTCTCTCATGAACATCATCACTTCATTCACCATATCACAATTAAAAATCCAACAAAATCAAAAAAGTTAATCAAATCAAATAAATAAAGAGATTGTTTTCATTTATTTTTTCTCAACTCTTAACATCACCCATATCACAATTCTTTAACGTCACTGAAGTTGATCACCGGTTACCCTCGAAATATAATGTTTGGTATCGATAGTAGTTTTTTTATTGATTGCTGTTTTTTGGTGTCGTATTCTTGATTTGGAGTTTCAGTGATGTGGGTATATTTGTTTTTGTTATTGTGATGTGTGATTATTGAGGTTGTTTCGATTCGCATCTGATTTTGGATTGATGACCTTTTTATTTGTTTGATAGAATCGAGATCTGGGTTTGAATGAGATTTAGTGAATGGTTTTTTGATTGCTTGGTACTATACTGGTTATATCGAATGCCGTAAGCGATGATTTTTGTAAATGTTTCGAATTGTTTGTGAATGCGTGATTGGGGTTGGTTCTATTCCTGCAAGAAGGCCATCCAAGAAAGTTAATATTCAAGTAGTAACACCGTCGACACCATGTACTCATTATACATATCAAGAGCTCATCGAAGCGACTGATGGGTTTAAGAATGAACTGGGGAATGGGTCTTTTGGAATAGTCTATAAAGGGGTGCTAGGATCAAACGTTGTTGCAGTGAAGAAACTGGATAGGGTGTTTAAAGATGAGTAATGGTACTTTGGCAGGATAAAGAAAAATAGTGGTGGTGATGGAGGAGAAATGGTGGAGGGTGATGTGGAATTAAAAAAATAAAAAAAAATTACGTGGATAATTAGCCGGTCATATTGGTCATATTGTCACATAACTAACAAGTTCGTTGGTGTAGACGGGACGAAATTTAGTTCGTTGGTCAAGTCGGGACAATTTTGAAAGTTCGTAGGTATTTTATGACATTGACCCTAATAATTTCAAACAAGGCTAATATAGTAAACTTGTTTAAATTTCACTATCTATTTTTAGTAGTGGACAACTAAATTGGGACATACTAAAAAGGAAACGTGGACAATAAAAATGAGACGGAGAGAGTAATATAAATAGCCACAACAAAATACAAACGGTTTAAAACTGAAAAAACCGACAAACCGAACCGAAAAACCGGAAAAACCGAACCGCCAAAAACCGAGCGGTTTCGGTTTTTGGTTTTATAAAAACCGAATATTTCGGTTTGGTTTCGGTTTTAGCCAAAAACCGACCCAAACCGAGCCGTGCACACCCCTACATTTTATATATAAAGAGGCATAGTGTGACGAGAAAATGAACAGGTCAAAATAGTTCCGGTAAAAAAAGATTAAGTTACATGTTGGTCATACACATTAGCCATTAGCCATCATTAAGAGACCTTTACAAGTTTAGCTAGCTTATATGAGTCCACTTATTGAAGCTGACTATATTATGCATTGATTGTAGTTATTGTTTTCTTCGTTTATTTGCTCAGGATGTTTAAGTTTGGTGTTATTTGGCTCTTTCTTGGTGTCTTTTTCTTAAGCCCAGCTTCAATACCACGTATATAGAGTCAAAACTTCAATGTTGCAGATAGATTAGTCTGATGACCATAGAAAAAATAATATGCAAAAGTTGCAAGTAGCTTTGTTGGTATTTGCTTGTGTAAGATTCGATCACCCTACAACCTGGTTACTAGTGCAGAATAAATCCGATCTTGAAGACGAACACAACCCAGCAGATTATGTATGACAGAAAAAGGATAGATGCACAAAAAATAACCCTCAATATTACATGTTTATTGAGTAAGGAAAATAAGAAAGTGAAGGAGTCTATGAAAGTTAATCTAGGGAAATTACTGAAGTACAATGTCTGGTCGACAAGGTGGTCCCCGGTTCGAGGTTCCAGCATGAGGAAAAGATGCTGAGTATCGGTTATGTTTAAGTGTTATTCCTAAGGTGGAAATTGTAAGAATATTAGGAGTAAATTTAAACATAGGTTAAAGGGTTAAGTGTACATTGTAATTTAGATTAGGAATAGACTATAACTAGGATTAGTTAATCTTGCCTTGCAAGGCAAGGAGTTTCCTATTCGAATTAGGAAAGTATTCTATCCCCTCATTGTAAAAAAACGGACGAAACCGTAAAAAAACAGACGAAATCGTAGAAAAACGGACGAAAACCTAAAAAAACGAACGAAATCGTAAAAAAATGAACGAAATCGCAAAAAAAGGACGAAATCGCAAAAAAAGTGACCAAATCGCAAAAAAACGGATGAAATCGCATAAAACGGACGAAATCGTAAAAAACAGACAAAATCGTAAAAAAACGGACGAAAACGTAAAAAAACTGCCGAAATCATAAAAAACGTCTGTAAGCGTACATAAACATCAAAAAACTTATAAAAACGTATAAACGTATGAAATAAGGGGAAAATAGATATGGGTGTCATAAAAGGAAAACGGGGAAAACAAAATAAAATTGTTTTCTAGTTTTGTGTATAAAATGAGAAAATAGGGATTTTGTGTTTTGTAGAGAATTTTGTTGGAAAACGACGAAATGAACGCGATCTATGATTTCCTTGTTTTCCACAAAAGGGTGTATTCCTCCAACTAAACGCAACCTAGTTATTTATTATTCTTCCTCGTTGTAATAACTTTATTATGGATTTAATAAAGGTTTGGTACGAGGGTATAACGTGTGCATATATTTATCGTTCTTTGTAGTCTCTCGTGCTTGCTACTTGTGCTCTATACATACCGTGATCTAGTGTTTCGCGATCAAGCTTTGGGTTGTTGTCGTTATCGTACAACAGCTTGTTTGTGTAGCATGTCATTGATAGTGATGAAATTCGACTTTTGGAGCCTCGGCTGGATATATTGAGTTTCTTCATTTTGTGTAAATTTTCGAAAATATTCGGGTTTTTTTGATAATTTGCCCCCCCTAAGAACCATTTTATAGTGTAGTTTTTAAAAAATATCAAAGTGTGCCCCTTCGAGACAAATTTTCTGGCTCCGCCCTGCATGTCATTGATAGTGATGAAATTCGACTTTTGGAGCCTCAGCTCGATATATTGAGTTTCTTCGCGGTAGTGAAAGCGTTGGTAGGTTTTGGTTGGGATTGAGTATATTTTGGTGCTAGGGTTTTTGTGTTGGGATGTTGGTTTAAAGCTAAGGTGATGTAAAGATGAAAACTACCGGACATTTTAATTATAGAAGTTTTAAAAATTTTAAAGTACCAAAACATTGTTTGGAAAGGATTTCAAAACTTGATGAATATTTGTAACCTCAAAAGTTATAACCGTCGTATTAATGATCAAATAAGTGATAAAATGATAAGTAAATGAGTAACCACCATATCAAATTTTGTAACATATAAAACTTAAAAAAAAGTTATTAATATACATTAAAATGTTAGTTAAGAAATCTTAATATAAAAAGAACTCATTGTTTATGAAATAATCAAAAAGCTACAACACAAACTAATCATACTTCACACACAATAGATTCAGCCATCAAATGTTCTTCTGGCCCTTGAACCTCGCCTAGCCCCTCGTCGGAAGATTTAATTATACGGGGATCCGTCGCCGCAACGCGCGAGTATCGGTCTATTATACCTATATACTATAGGGCGTTTAATACGCCGTCGTTTCCAAAGGAATTGCTACAGTAGGTGCTACAGTGGTCGGCCCTTTGGGCTCCCAATTTGGGCCGGCCCATTTAGTTTTTTTTTCCTTTAACGTAGGCAACATGAGAAAAAAATTACTCGGCACAAAATAGGGAAAAAAATTTACAAAAGTACCGATTTATTCAGATAAAAAAAGGCCCGCGACATGAGTCCCAACACATACGCCCATATAAAAAAAACCGAACTATTAAACATGAGACCGAAAAAATAAACCCGCGCAAAATAATATAAAAAAAATATTGCTCGGCACAAAATAGGAAATTTTTTACAGAAGTATTGATTTACTCAGATCTAAAAATATTCGCGACATGAGGCCCAACACATAAGCCCATATGAAAAAAACAAATTATTAAACATGAGACCGGAAAAAATAAACCCGCACAATATAAATAAAAAATAAAAATAAAAATAACGCCCCGCAGCAACGCGCGGGCAATGAGCTCCCAGTTTGGGCCGGCCCATTTGGCCTTTTTTTTCTTCCCTTTAAAGTAGGCAATCACAACATAGGAATTTTTTTTACAAAAGTGCTCATTTATTCAGATCAAAAAATACTCGCGACATAAGGCCCAACACATACGCTCATATAAAAAAAACAAACTATTAAATATGGGACCGAAAAAAATAAACCCGCACAAAATAAATAAAAAAATAAAAATAACGCCCCGCAACAACGCGCGGACAACCATGCTTGTTTTAACTTATGTTTCAAATATGCTACTTATGTGTTTCTTTCTTTCGTTTGGATCTTATGTATATTTGAATATGAAATACTTTGAATTGTTATTGCTTAAAGTTATTTTAATTTAAATTATCATTTATTTGTATTGTTGATGTAAGAAAAAAGTTTAACCGAATAACTTTTGCTCGTCATAAAATATAGTCACAGGATACCCGCCGTCACATTGCGCGAGTACCCTGCTAGTGTAAAAGAATGTTTGCTCTAATAAATCTCTCTCGGATTCGAGTAGGTTTTCATATGACTATCTATAAGTTCATGTCACTCGTTAAAGTCACATTAAACAACAAGAAAATAGACGACTTACTAACAAAAGCCTTTATGTCATCCTTTGTTTTTTGTTCCATAAACTTTCATTTAGCTAATTAGCTTGTCTATAATTATTTGAAAAAGCCACACACAAGACTATAAATAAGCAAAGAACGGTGTTTGCTCCGATCAATCTTGGAAACATGTCGTTTACACTTCTGGAGACATGGAATCCCCTTGATGCTAAAATAACTTTGCTCACCAAGAAATTTTCAGATGGAGACGTGATCCGGAAGACTTCCAAGCGGCGTTTAAACCACAAGTGCAAAAATATCAAGTCTTCTCCAGAAGAGACGTGGTCACGCCAAAGCCATAGTTGTTTTAACAGAAAGCTGAAAACTTCTCACTCCTTGCAAAAACTCCCCCTCGCTTGGGAAGTTTCGGCCGGCCGACCTACAACACCCCTCGAGGTGGTTGTTTGGTCTTTTTTCGTTTTACACGCTCTAATATTTAT
Organism: Tanacetum coccineum; assembly: GCA_026074375.1. Classification (NCBI taxonomy): domain Eukaryota; kingdom Viridiplantae; phylum Streptophyta; class Magnoliopsida; order Asterales; family Asteraceae; genus Tanacetum; species Tanacetum coccineum. The sequence goes on from BQNB010002497.1 coordinate 80,465, forward strand.
CTAGGATAAATATTAGGCTTGGTTTAATTTCTTTATCCTCTAATGAAATAAGGCCGTATTTTCATTTCCTCTTTTATCTCTTTTTCATTTCATAACTCCTTTCTTATTTCCGCTTGCATTGTCCCATTTAGTTTGCACCGGTGTGACCCTTCAGCATCTTTGTGAAGGCTACTGTGAAAGTCATTGTTTCATTGCACATTATCCTTTTAGACTCCCGATGAGGTGTTATTTTATACATTTTTTCTTAACCCCGCCCTCCCGCAAATCCATGCGAATATGCTCTATTATTGCACTAAATCCTTTCATTTTGTGAACTTAGCATTTGGGAAGCACTTTGATGGAATACACGTGACTCCTGGGCTCGATTCGGGAAGAAACAAGGCAAAAACGTAATTTTCAGCTTCGCGACCACCATCCTGACGTGGTCACCAATTGTGCCTAGAAAGTTTATTTTTTAATATGTTTTGTGACGCTTCAGTGTATGGAGACGACATCACCAGAAGCTCATGACAGCATCACACTTCCAAGGTGACGGCGTCAGGATATGTCGGCTGAAGAAACCCTAAGTCCATATCGACGGGGTGACGACGTCATGAAACCCTAGTGACTACGTCACAACCTAATTCATATATATACAAACCCTTTATTTTCATAATTCATATGTGGAACTTGGAAGAGCTATAGTGCAGCCATTATAGACGATTTTTAGGGCTTTTTATGCCCCTTGTACTTACATACTCACATGTTGGTTTGAAGAAGTAATCCATTTATTAATCATTCAAATATGTTTATGTGTTTGATGATTATTTGTTTTTCTTTTCTTCTTGTTAACATGTTAGGCTAAATTTATATGTGTTTGCTTATGATTACATGAAACTTAGTTGTGAAATCTAATTTGTTGCTTCTTGTTAGTGGTGTGCACGTTAGGCATTAGAAAACAAGCTATAAGATATTACATTAGCATAGAGGTCTAGTGAAACGTGGTTAGAACTAAATGAAACCCTCACGTTTGGGAAGATAGCTAATTAAGTATTGAATGCTCGTGGTTTAACTCTTGGGTGGGAAGAGCTTTTTAGGAGTTTCCTGCTTAGGTGATCACGTAGATGCGTTTCTGACCAATTCACAATTGAATAAGAGGAATACTTACACATTACACTAACGAGGGTGATAGGGCAACAAGTTAGAGGAATCAACTAGGGAGTAATGCATGATTAAGTGAGCACGATTTTTTACCTATACGAGTTCCCATCACTTTTACTTTTCCTGCATAATTAGTTTAGTTTAGTTTAGATTAGTTTAGTTTAAAATCACCTCTCTCAACATATTGAATTTACCTGCTTTCGATGATGAGGAATTCAAGGTTAAAGATTTATCAAGATTGATTGAGCACCTTTATCTAGATTGATTGAGGAAATGATTTTACAGTGGAAGTGTAGGGAGCTCACAATAACGTTTTTGTACAAAATTGGTATCATAAAAAGGGTGAAGATCAGATTCTTTCGCCTTCGTGGGGATGCTGTGAAAGAAGAAGGATCATCTTCCTGTTGTTCGAGACAGAGCCTTAAAATCAAATAAGAGGTACTTTGATGTGGACTCAAGAGTTCTGTTTGCCCAATTGCAGTATCAGTTTTCCATTTTTTATTACTAATGTGGTGGAATCATGTGTTCATAGTTTGGTCACTTGTGATCTTGATATGGGTGTGTGGGATAAGGTCTTTAGTTGGTGGAAGACGGGGATCGTTAACACTTTCTCCATCGGTGATTTTTTTCATCATGCGGAAATGTTAATATACCTAGTACTCCCTCCGTCCGAATTTATTAGTCCATTTTTGACTTTTTGAATTATTTCTTTATAAACTTTGACCTTAATTAATTATTTTTGTGTTATATAATACTTGATGCAAAATATATGAATGGATTGTGATTTAAATGTATTTTTATTGGTATAATTTTCATCAAGTATTATATAACACAAACAAATATATTTATGGTCAAACTTGGAAAATAAAGACTTCAAAAAGTAAAAAAGTGGACTAATAAATTAGGACGGATGGAGTAATATTGTTTATGTTTGGCAAGCGGTTATTTGGACTTCCGGTTATTTCATTTGGAAAGAAAGAAATGCTCGTGCATTTGGTAATAAGATTTCAAGTACTAATAAAATTGTTCAAGACATTCAATTAAAAAGCTACGATTGGATTATGCGAAGGTTGAAGAAATTTAAAGAGATAGATTGGCAACAATGGTTATGGGACCCTATAAATATCCGAATACAGTTTCAGTGTTCTGCTCATTCAAGTACAATATATATCTGTGATGACTGTCATTTTAGGACTATGTGACCTCCATATCATTTTCTCTGTGGGGCTTGCAGTTTCTGACTTCTTATGATGGGCTTGACTACAAATTCGGTTTCTATTGCAATATCAGTGGTTGATTCTTCGTTTTGGTTTTTTAAATTCGTGTGGCTCAGGCTTCATGTGAGGTATCATTCTTGGGTACTACTATTGGTACCCCTCTAGTCTACTGAAAAGTATCAAAAAGGTACCAAAGATTCCTTTTGTACCTCTTTTTTTACTGTACAACGCAGTTTCATATCAGGTTATGTTTCGTATTTTTTGACAGTTTCATACTTTTGACTTGTTAAACTTTATAATTTTTATTCCGCACTTTCAGTTTCACAGTTTTATAATATAAACAAAATTAAAAAATTAAAAAAAATTTAAAAAGATAAAAAAAGGGGAAAAACAGAGGGGGTACGAATGGCTTTTTTAGGGGGGGTATTGTATAACTTACCCCATCATTCTTTTGTGGACCTAGTCATGCATGATTATAGTGAGTTTGCTTTAGTTTAGTGAGGTATGTACAAATTAATAAGTAGTACTTCAACAATAGTTTTTGAAGGGTTCGATAGTTGTAGTTTTAGTTTTTGGATGTATTTTCATTTTTGGGTCCCTTCTTCTTTTAATTATCTTGTTTAATTGAGAAGGGATGTCTTGTATTGTAGTTTTCTCGTTTGAGGTCTTTATATATTGTTGCCTTTCTAAAAAAAATACAAAAATACTCTTGCGTGTTGGATTGACTCTAGTGCTTGGTGGATTGACTCTGGTGCTACTATCCATGTGTGTAAAGATAGATGTTGGTTCAAGACCTATGAGTCACTAAATGATGGATCTATTTTTTATATGGGAAATGAGTCAATAGCCCTTGTGCATGGACGTGGTTGTGTAGATTTAAGATTTAGTTTTGGAAAAAAAATTGTTTAATGTTTTACATGTTCCTCAAATAAGGAAGAACTTGATTTCAAGTAGTGTTTTAAATAATTGTGGTTATAAGCAAGTCATTGAATCTTATAAATTTGTTTTATCTAAACATGGTATGTTTATTGGTTTTGGTTATTTGTGCAATCAAATGTTCTGGATTAATATTGATCATAATATTGTTAATTCAGCATTTATGTCAACCTCTAAACTAAATGATTCAACCCCAGGGCATGCTAGACTTAGCCATGTACACTTTAAAAGATTGAAAGATATGTCTAAGATGGGTTAATTCCAGCCTTTGATATGGACACTGAAATATGTAAGACTTGTATGCTGACCAAAACAACTAAGAAACCTTTTAGAGTGTAAAACGTGAAACTAAAGTTTTGGAGTTGATACATAGTGATCTATGTAAATTGGATGAAACTCCTACTTTGGGGAATAAAAAATACTTTATGACTTTTATTGATGATGCTTATAGGTTTTGTTATGTTTACTTATTACATATTAAGGATGAAGCATTAGATAAATTTAAAGTATTTAAAACTGAAGTGGAATTGCAACAAGAAGCCTTAATAAAAAGACTTAGAGCTGATAGGGGAGGTGAATATATGGATACATCATATTTTTAGTCAGTGTGTATTATCCATGAAACGACTGCTCCATATACCCCACAATAAAATGTAGTCTCTAAAAGAAAAATTAGGGTCCTGAAAGAGATGGTGAATTCCATGTTGTCTTATTTAGTGCTGAGTGATGGATTATGAGGTGAAGCTAGGTTAACACCTTGCTATTTATTAAATAGGGTTCCTAATAAAAGCAACAAAACTACCCCTTATGAACTTTGGACCAAAAAGAAACCAACCCTGAAGTATCTCAAGTGTAAGATACAAAGAATCATATATTCGAGGGTTGGGGAGACTCAAATATAGAGATAGCCATTATTGTAGTGAGAGAGTAGAGAGTAGAGAGAGAAAAGAAAATTGTATAAATAAATGAAGAAGTGAAAATGAATGAAGGGGTATTTATAGCCCATATGATGTATAACTATGCAACATTGCCTATTCTAGTCCCTGTGCATGGTACTATATTAAAGTACGGTAATTTCGTAAATATCGTCACATAAAACGAATTCCTAACAATCTTCCCCCATGGGATGATATACGGAATTACTTACAATATTTTCCTAACAGGTACATATTTATTAAGAACAAGAACTTCCATGAAGCTTCCAATGTTGATGATGTCTTCTGTGGCCTTTGACTTCAAGTCTACACTCTAGCATGAATCATCTTTGTAGTAACTTGTAGGAGAAATATTGTAATAGGCATGAACTAGGAAACCCATAAACTTCTAGTTAAGGAGCGGCTTCTAAATCAGCTTCCCCCTAATTCATGCTGCATATTCTTCTTTTAGAAGCTTTCTTAGCTTGGCCCCGAACCAACAATCCTCTCTTGAGAAGTTTCAAAGCTTTCTGCCAAGCTTATATTAATAAAGTGCACAACATGAATTAGTAGAATACGGACATCAAATATTATTGTTTCTTTGATAATAAGCTTAGTGATTATCTATACGGGGGAACATCAAAGGGATCAGCAACGTATCTTCTCACGCTTGAATAATTCTTCTCACATTTTCCCTTGGAAGTTTAAATGATGCATACTAAAAACAACAAGACATCTCTTCCCCCCATGTAGTTGAAATGATACACACCAATGAGATAACACACAAACCATAAGTTAAAGCACTAATTTTCTCTACGGTTATGACATTCTTGTCTTCCCTGCATGGCCAAAATGTCAGAATCTAGATGCATTGGCTCACTGAGTGTGTACATACTTCCACACTACCCACCTTGATGTTTTTAACGATAACTTTCGACAATCACAACACCTTGTACGATCATATACTTAAACATCATGTCTGGAAGAAGGACAATATTATCTTTAAATCTATCCCGTGAGAATCGACTGCTGATCAAATCTCTACTCATCAACTCTCTCTGATTATCTCTTTACCAACCCTATATCTTTTAGGCTATTTAAAGTAACCACTGATGGAGTAAACCCGATATACCAAGCTTGAAAACGCAGTAAGCATTACCATTTTCCTTGTGACTTAAGCTTGCAGTCTAATGTAGAAACATAGAAAGAACGAGTAGTTGAGAGAATTTTTATCTCCCAACTCAAATCTCTAAGTACTCAATACCAAATTCCAAAAGTATGAGACTTTTATCACCTCTTGCAATTATCTACATCGTCTTCTACGTGTGAACACTGAGCACTAAAAACAAACACACCTTACAAGAATGTTAGCTTATACATTGCACACTCTAAATTAATATCTATAGCTAGATATATTTCCCTCATGTGATCCTATACCATGAAACCTAAAATTTCTGTAAGTACCGAGCGCTAGATAATCCAAGTCTTCATCCTAAATTGTAAGCCCGAGCAAGTTATCATTGAGAGTCATGCATCTAACCAACCCCGACTTTGAGATAAAATAAGTACACGCCTTCGTGAAATCCAACTTCAATATGAAATAAGTGATACCTAATCAACTCCGTAGTCACTAAGAAAAATAATACCAAATCTCGCCATTAAAATTTAAGTTCCAATGATTCTTTATAAAGGTCGATCCCGGTCTCGTCACTTTAAAATTAGTCTACTCACATTGTCACTTATAAACCTCGAATGTATAACCATTTAACAACTAATTGTGTACAAAATTCAGCTTAAACTATATGTTTTATAACATTTTCGAATAACTAAACCCAAGCAAATAACTATAAGCCAAGTTTTCAGCCTAAAACACATTCTTATACTAATTTTCAGATTAGAGAGCCCAAGTCCATCAACCCCTAATCATGAGGGACTCTATAATACTAGTAACCCTAACAACACAACCCTAATCACCTCATACATCAAAAATGATGCCCCCATCTCATCTAATCTCTTGCAGTCACAAGCACATCCCATCCTCCTACCTTATTTCTCCAAATCGAACGTAACCTCAAATCCTCATAACATCTTATCCCATTTCTACTAGCTTCAAGAACAAATCTTAAACCTTTTATTCAAGAATCATCCATAAAACTAGTCACACGAAAACCTTTTGTACTAAACCGTGTACCCAACGAGAATAACGATGACTTCAAGATCCTTATATGGTCTCGAGAAGGTTCCTTTCATGTTTTGTTTTCATGTGTTACATATCGAAACAAATAAAAATATGAACAATTTTGTTCATGTTCTTTCTTTATGGTATTCGAATATCAACAAGAAGCATAGCTTCGTATAGATCGATGACGTTATTGTTCAAACTTAATGATCTTTAAAAGATTTGTAAGAAAGTTAACCAAGCTAAGATCTTTATGTATTTCTTTTATATTTTGAGTCTGTTGTGGATGTTTGATGAGGTTGTGCCAAAAGGAGGATGGGATTAGGTAGATGTTGTTGATGTTAACTGTGATGGAGATGGGTTTAGGATAGTTTTGGATTTGATGGTAGTTTGTATAATGTGGTTTGATTTTCTTCTTTATCTTCTTACTTTCTTTTGGCTTTGACTGACTCGGTAATTACCAAGCTGACTCAGTTGAATTGACTCACTGAGTAGACTTGCTGATTAGATTCGCTGAGTAGATTCGCTGAGTAGCCTTGCCTGTATTGAACCTGGTTCGCTTCTTTTGATAACCTCGTTATTGTCAACCTGGTTTCGCTTCTCTCATTTTCAAAAATTGGGTTTCGCTGATTCAAAAGAGAGCTCAGGTTTTGTGATGTGCTGTCGTGTAGGGTCAATTATTTGATTATCAAGTTTTAAATTTTATGACTTACCCGAACACTAAAACAACACTTTATGAGCAGTGTACCCGGTCAAAGATGGAGTTTCGGTAAGTAGGTGTCGAACACTAAGAGTCGGAACATTAAACTCCTAATTATTCTCTATTTAGTTATTTATCTAATTAGTTCTTACTATCTGTACAGTATTTTAATTAGTTCTAATTAGTCTATTTACTGGTTAAACCTATGCTATATACGTTGTCTAATGATATGGGGGTTTTCAGCCTAAGAGACTGACACAGGTTTGGTGGTGACAAATATCAATTCAATAAACAATAAACATAAAGGAAGAAAATCAGAAGATAGAAAAGCGGTACAATCCAAATGATAGAAAACTATATTAGCCATATTAAATCCAGCTCAATGCTGGTTTGTTTCTTTTAGTGCAATGATTTACTTATCTCGAAGCGGCATATCATTCTTAAGACTTAGGCGAGACATCATCCTAAGACCTAGACACGATTAATCATGTCACAATTAACGCATCCGCATAAAGTATCCTTTAGTTTAATTATAATCTATCTTAGGGAATCAAAGCAGTCGTGATCCTGTTAAAACCCTAGCCCAACGGGACTTTACCCACTTTTTGTTTGATGGTGTTTTATATACTGGTAGGCCACTATTCAAATCTCTATTTGTTAATTAAGAGCATGACTGCTGAAACATAAACGGGTCACCTACTGGTCCAACTAAGCTCATAATTCAAAGACAAAGACATAACGTTATTTGTGATCTTATTGGTCCAGTAATATGAAACATGATATAGAGAGCTATCCTGGTATCTAAATTACTTGATCCGTATCACTAGATCCAGGTGAATGATAGGTCTCATATTCAAACACATAAACAAGTATGAGGTGATAAACATAATAAAACAATCAACGATAAATTAAGAAATTGATTTTAAAACAAACAAAACATTGAACTTTCATTAAGATGGATAATACCCGAGGATACGCCGTATTGGGAATTGGTCAAACCAACCATTGTAATTATACAAGCGTAATCAAACACTGAAAATCAAATGATTAAGAGAGTAAAAATTACACGATGTCTTCTATGGATTCGTGATCAATGCTTGACCTTGGTGGCTGATCTTCTCTTCTAAAATTTGTCTTTAATGAGTATGGTGTAAAGAGTATGATATTGCACACCGAAAACTCATTTTTGAGTCTTCTATTTATAGTGTTTGAAAAAGAATCAATACGCCGTATTTGGCTAGGTTGATACAGTGTATTGGGCTGGATTCCTTAGAGTGCGTACTACATTCTTAATCAATCAGTGATATCTTTCCTAATTTAGTTGATTTACTGTATCTTCGAATAGTTATCATCATGGATACGGCGTATAGAAACATAGAGGATACGCCGTATTGGGAATTGGTCAAACGTGTTTTCTTGTATAGTTTTGGCGTTGATACGCCATATCTCTTTTTGTTGGATACGATGTATTGGTTAGAATTCAGTAATCTTCAAATATCTTCATTTTAGCTCCAAATTATGCGCCTTTTAGCTTGTCTTCACAAAACACCCCTGAATTACTGCATTTATCTACTTTAAAGCAATTAAGTACCAAATAATGCAATAATTACATAAAAGTGGGCAAAACAGATGGGATAAATGATATAATAAAGTGACGTTATATGATGTCATCATGCACCATCGCCAAGTACTTCACAAACCCCTTAAGAAACACAATCCCTAGTTATTCCTTTCGGTATTGAAGAACATTTTCACGATATTGAAGTTGCACATCTAGATAACAATCCATTCTTTGGTGTTCCAATTCCAAAACTAAATTTTGAAGAATCTTCTTCAAGGTATGTTATTCCAACTAATGTGCACTAAGTCAATCAACCACCTGAACATCCCAGAAAATGGACCAAGGATCATCCGTTGGATAATGTCATTAGCAATCCCTCATGACCCGTCTCTACAAGACATCAACTACAAACCGAAGCCATGTTCTGCTACTTCGATGCTTTCCTCACTTCCGTTGAACCAAAGAATTATAAAGAAGCTTTAAAAGAATCCTGTTGGATCAAAGCTATGCAAGAAGAACTTAACGAGTTCGAACGACTTGTAGTATGGGATCTCGTACCTCGTCCAAATCATGTCATGATAATTACTTTAAAGTGGATCTTCAAGGTTAAATTAGACGAACTGAGAGATGTTTTGAAAAACATGGCTAGGTTAGTAGCAAGGGGATATCGTCAAGAAGAAGGAATCAACTTTGAAGAATCTTTTGCACCGGTTGCACGACTAGAGGCCATAAGAATCTTCACTACATATGCCTTTCACAAGAACATGACAGTCTATCAAATGGATGTCAAGATTGCGTTCTTAAACGGTATACTACGTGAAGAGGTCTACGTCAGTCAACCAGAGGGGTTTGTAGATCAAGATAATCCTAACCATGTGTACAAGCTGAAGAAATCTCTTTACGGGTTAAGCAGGCTCCATGGGCTTGGTATGATTTGTTATCATCGTTTCTACTCTCCTAGAAGTTCTCCAAAGGCACTGTTGATCCTACATTATTCACTCGAAAAGAAGGCAAAGACATTTGACTAGTACAAATCTATGTAGATGATATAATATATGCTTCTACTGATCCTGCACTCTGTGAAACATTTTTTGAAATAATGTGTTTAAAAATTAAGATGTCAATGATGGGCAAAATATCATTCTTTCTTGGACTTCAAATTTCTCAAAGTCCTAGAGGCATCTTTTTTAACCAATCCAAATATGCTCTTGAAATAATTAAAAAGTACGAAATAGAATCTAGTGACCCGGTTGATACTCCAATGGTAGAGAAATCCAAACTAGATGTAGATCCACAAGGGAAAGATGTTGATCCTACATGTTATCATGGAATGATTGGCTCTCTCATGTATCTAACAGCTAGTAGACCAGACCT
>BQNB010002497.1:92471-124188 GCA_026074375.1 Tanacetum coccineum
GCCGTTACTTTCACTTGATATACTTTTGCCATCAATCAGATTTTCCCTGTTAAGGTGAGTTCATAGCCTCGCATTTTAAATCTTCTAATATTTCATAAACCCGCGAGGGGGATACATGCTATCCTGAAATTCATGAATGCAAGTGTTTTTCCAAATGTATGCTATCCTGATATATTATTGCCTAAGTCCTTACTTTTGCCATTAAGACCCCACTATCATGAACCGTTAATTACTTTTCAGAGTAAGCGCGAATGCTATGAATAGATCTATTTGGGACTGAACTCTCCCGTTGGTGTACCTATACTTTCTGGTAACCAAATGCACTTCATTTGAATCACTATGCAGGTGTTTGGATAAGGCACCCGTTAGGGCAACTACTTGTGATTATTGATTATCTCAAGGTCTTAGTGTCATGAGCTTAGGGCAATAATACCTTTTTCCATAATAATTGTACTCATTGTAATTATTACACTTATGGGTGTATAACAACGTAACCCACTGTTATGATGACTTGTATTCAAACTGTTTACCATAAACCTATGAATTTCACTCAACCATTGTGTTGAACTTTTTAGCATGTTTATCTCAGGTAACTAAGCATCTTATGGCACAGACTTGAAGATGGCTAAACTATTATCATTCAAACTTTATGTTTTTATGTAAATTTTGGGACATCTGTTTGTAAAAACTCTGATGAAATAATGAATGATAACTTATCTTTTAAAAACGTCTATTTTGAGTCATTTTCTATGATTATGACTGTTGTACTATGAAATAATACCCCATATTAGCTTCCACTGCTATATGTCAAAAATGAGGGTGTTATAATCCTCCTCTATGCTATAGCAGTAAGAGTATTGTGATCCAACTTGATCTCTCGATCCTTCAACTAAATATAGCTGAAAATCAGAACCATATGATTTAGCTTTCCTAACTCTTTTGCGTTTACGAGGTTCAGGAACCTCACTTGGTACATCATCAGAATGATCATCCCTTTGAGATTCAACCGAATTTGGTATAACATCCTTTGGTCTAGGTATTGAAGAGAAACGGTTCTCATCAAATATTGCATCTCTTGATTCTATAATTGAGTTAATAGAAACAGATTCATTAGGTTCAATAACATAAAACCTATATGCCTTGGAATGCTCAGCATATCCAACAAAGATGCAATCAATACCCTTTTCACCCAAAGTTTTCCTTTTCGGGTCCGGAAGCCTTACTACGGCCCTACAACCCCAAACTCGCAAATATGACAAGTTGGGTCATTTCTTATACCAAAGTTCATATGGGGTAGTCTTGTTCCTTTTATTAGGAATCCTATTCAATAAATAGCAAGCCGTTAACATGGCTTCTCCCCTGAACCCCTAACTCAAACCCGAGTAGGATACCATAAAATTAACCATTTCCTTAAGAGCCATATTTTTCTTTTCAGCCACACCATTCTGCTGTGGTATGTAAGGAGCTATGGTTTCATGAATGATGCCCACAGATTGGAAAAATACAAGATCATAATATTCACCACCTCTATCTGTGCATAAGGTTTTTATTTAAGTCATTTTGTTGCAAATCAACTTCTGTTTTATAAATTCTAAATTTATCAAGGGAATCCAACAAGTCTTTGTTACTGACTTCATGTTACGACGTAACAACCAGGTGTTACGGCGTAATCTTTAACCATTTTCCTGGTTACGGCGTAAATCAAATGTTTACGGCGTAAACCCACTAATTGGTTACAACGTAACCAATTCCCAAATGATTTTTGCCACTCTATGTCATAGTAGAGTTTAGGTGCGCTTATTCCATTAGATGCCCTTATTTCATACAGAAATACAAATATACAAAAGACACTTCATTTTCCAAACAAAACACCGATCAAGACAACTCATGCCCTACTTATACCATCGGTAGATCACGTGGAAAAACAAAGATAAACATTAAAACGTGTCTTTTATAGTTCACATGTCCTAAACGAGCATGCCATAATGAGGAATTAACAACAGTAGAAGAAGACATATGTAACTGCCACTCAAAACCTATCATTTATTAGATGATCATGCAAGCATCATTAAGAAAACACAATTCTTTTAACCAATGAATGCATTCAATCATATGGTATCAGTATTCAAAACCAAAGAAAACCGTTTTATTCCTTTCCGGAAGTAATTATTGCCAAATAACAGAACTTCCAACATTAATCATCTCTTATATGATCTTGTTTGTCAAATCAACAGTTAATGTGCGTTTATCCGTCATAGGAAACTCTTTTTTATTCTTTCGTTTTATTTTCTTGTGATTTCACAAACAAAGAAGTTGATAAGACCAAAAAATAAATTCATCCACGAAAGAAAATTTTTCTATGATGAAACTATTGTTCCATTGTTTACCAGATTAAACCAAGAATCTTAAATTTTGGAGATTTATGCACATAACTTCATCATCCAATTGGACACATATGTTAATATAAGTTGCAATGTCATCATTAATGGATTTAACGATCAACATATATGCATAAAAACTTATCCACCAAAATCATAAAAGAGTATCATTCGATCTTGTATAACGGTTATAGTGATGCAATTTAACACACGAGTTGACCATGTTAAAACATAGATTAATCAATATAGACACAAGTCTTATATATGTATATAAACATTTCAGTGACTATATAACTTGACTAAATAAGTACAGGACATATGATTTTATCATACACACTTAAATGAATCACATAGTAGATCACATGCTAAATGAAAACACGTGTATTATTATGAAGTAATAGAGATCATGTACCGTAAATGTGATTGGACCAGATCCATTCCCCTTTTTGCATTGGTTAATGCTTACCACCATGCCAATTTAAACTTTTATATTATCCCCATATCTAGTTTCAAACTTCAAACTTCCCTTCCACCAAAATAGAAATTGTTTCCAGATTGCAAAATCTCCATTAAATACCAAATGCGCTCCAATATTGTCTTTACTATATTTTAGTATCATGTTTGACAGATTCACACATCTTTCACGATTCACCAACCATGATTATCACAAACAAAGTACTTTATACGTTTTTAGAAACTAGGGTGTGTGTGATGATGTGATAATCCTGGATATCTTGCTTGAATCATGTAAAAGTCCATTTTCCGTATAAAGTATTTCGACCCTATATATGCCTGGGTTTCACGAAATCTCTATCGGGATAATTCAAGAAGAGAAACACTTTGTGTTCTAGGCACAAGATCACAAAGCAAGAAGATTAGAGTAATTATATGTATTTTCATTCTTAGTTTTGGGACCAATTGTTCCTGTTTTTATAACAGATATTATGACAGTTACGGGTAAGTTAAAGTTGGTTAAAACCGTTTCCCAACCAACTGTTAAGAGGTTTACGGCGTAACCTCATCCTCATAACCTTATGGCTTGAACCTACGAGGGTGTTACGGCGTAACAAATCCAAACGACATTTGCTCATTACCCTCCAGGTGATTACGGCGTAACCAGAAGTGTTACGGCGTAAACCTGCTATTCTGTCTTGATAGATTTCATATTTACTCAATGAGTGTGCACTCCACACTTCCCTAACTCGTATCCGAGCCGGACATGAAATCTCATCGGTCTCTAGTAAATCATCATTACCTAAATGGCCGTCGATGACACTAAAATCACCAACAAATCCCTCCCATTTTAGTGTAATCTTTGATTTACTAAAACATATATAAAGATATATGAAATTATGTTAAAACAAACATAACGAAACAAACAAATGCATAAATGAAAATGTCTTGCGATTGAATTTTCATCTTAGTATAATAAACATTCCAAATATTCAAAAATTAGGGTGTCGTAACGACTGAACCTGCCAATCTATTTAAATACTTGAAGATACTATACACATTCGTTTCTACAACACTCTAAAGTTCAGTTACTTGACACTTTACAAGCCATGTGTCCTAATCCATTAATGAACATATAGAAAGCCAAGTCCTAGCTTCTTGAAGCGGCTAAACTTCATGTTCACATAGGTGGCTTCTTTTAGTCATGCCCTGCTAGCACTTTTACAAAAGAACCATTAAGAAGTTAAACTTCAACCTAACATCACTTGCAGGTCTAAACACAACCTCGAGATAAATACATATGTTCCAATCTCTAGCTATGAGCTTTCTACATTGAATTCAGCTTCTAACATTGTATTAGAAGGGAATTGGGTATCTCATAGATAGTAGATTTATTTGGACTTTAATCTCATCCCTAACATTGACTTAATCACTATGTCCCTAGCTAAACCCTTCATCAAGTGGTTAGCTAAATTACGTTGCAACTATACAAACTCAATAGAAATCACCCATTCAAGACTAACTCCTTAATCATACTAAGTCTAACACCTAAGTGTCTAGACTTGCCATTAAACACCTGACTATATGCTTTAGCCATTTTGGGAGCACTATCACATCAAATAGATATTGGTGCTATTGGTTTCAGCCATATTGGAATCTTATGTATCAAGTTTCTTAGCCATTCTGCTTCTTTACCAGCAGCAATTAATGCTACAAACCTATATTCCATAGTAGAACCCGTGATGCATGTTTGCTTCTTGGAAGCCCATGAAATGGCACCTCCCCTAAGCAGGAACATCCATCCACTTGTAGAAGATGAATCTTCAACATAATTTATCCATCTAGCATCTCAATAAGCTTTTAACACCGAAGGATATCCAACATATGATAAACCATAATTCATAGTATCTTTCAAGTACTTGAATTCCCTTATTATTGTATGCCAATGCTGTCTACTAGGATTACTTATAAACCTACTCATCTTGCCAATAGCATATGCAATATCAGGTCTAGTACTTGTTATAGCATACATCAAGCAGCCAATAGCTCTTGAGTATTCGAGCTGATCCACAGGTTTACCTGTATTTGGCTTAAGCTTTTCTACAAGATCTATGTGAGTACTCACCGAAGAATAATCTTCACAATTAAACTTCTTGAGTATTTTCTTAATGTAATGAGATTGTGTAATTACAATCCCTTTATTTTCACGTTTAATCTATATACCAAGAATAACGTCTGCTTCTCCCATATCTTTTATGGAAAACCTTGATGAAAAAAACTTCTTAGTTTTATTAACTTGATTTTGATCAGTTCTGAAAATCAACATGTCATCAACATATAGACAAATTATAACACCTTTACCAGAGATATCAAATTTGCTATATACACACTTGTCAGATTGGTTTAGAAGAAAACTACTAGACAATATAACCTCATCAAACTTTTGATGCCACTATTTAGGTGCTTGTTTTAGCCCATACAACGACTTAACCAGCTTACACACCTTATGCTCATTACCTGGCATAACAAATCCTTTCGGTTGCTTCATATACACTTCTTCATCCAAATCACCATTCAAGAATGCTGTTTTGACCTCCATTTGATGGATTGCTAGATTGTGAATAGATGTTAAAGCTAATAATAATCTAATAGTAGTGATACAAGGAACTGTTCATAGGTATCGAAGTAATCGATCCCTTCCTTTTGTCTAAAGCCATGGATCACCAATCTAGCTTTGAACTTGTGAATTGTTCCATTGACTTTCATCTTCCTTTTAAAGATCCATTTGCAACCTAAATGTTTGCAACCAGGGGGTATTCAGATAAAACCCATTTGCAAACCAGGGGGTAAATGCCGATAAAACCCATGTACTTATTGTTCCATAATAGAACCATCTGCATCATCAATGGCGGCTTTCATATAAGTAGCATCACATGATGGCATAGCTCAGTTGTAGTGGGAGGATCTTCTGATGCTTTAGTGGTGGTAGAGGTTTGATACACGGGAGCCGCGCGTGACCGCATTTATCATCGGTGTTCGTTGGGCGTGGTCAGCAAGGCGGGTGTCGCGCGTGGGGACTCGGAGAGTTGGATGAGGGGGTGGCGTGAGTGGGAGGCGGAGGCGGAAAGGGGAGGGGAGGGGGGGGTTCTTGCGGGGTGAGCTGTGTGAGTGGGGAGTGGTGATGAGGTAGGGGAAGGATACTGCGTTTCGTTTGCGTACTAGTGCTTTACATAAAACATATGGTGGAAGGGAGGGGGGGGGGCGAAGGAGGGGGGGTAGGCTGACGGATTCTTAGGGAGGGTGCTGTGGGGGGCGGTGTGGGGGGGGTGGCGGTTGGGAGTTCCGTTTGGAATGCGGAAGGGCGGTGCGGGGGATGTTGGGGGGGATGGATTGGGGGTGGGGCGTAGTTGGTTGTGGGGGTGGCGGTTGGATAGGCGGGTGGCAGTGCCGGTGGAGGGGACGGGGGGGTTAGGGAGTGTCGGGTGCAGTGCTAGTGTGGGGAGAGGAGTGAAGCGTTTGGGAGGGGGACGTAGGGGGGGGAGATGATTGAAGGGGTGAGAGTTAGATGGGTGGGAGGGGAGGTGGTGTGGGATAGGGCCTGAGAGGGGGGGGGAGTGGGGTGGTAGGTGGTTTCTGTAGGTGGAACTAACAATCTCTACTGATGGGAGTAGGTTAGGGGGGGTCGGACGGGCGTGTTGTTTGGTAGGTGGGTGTGAGTGGGAGAGGTGTCTGTGAGGGGCTTGCTTGGTGGGGCGTCTTGGGGGCAGGGGTAAGGGGAGGGGGTGATTGGAGTAGGGTGGGGGGAGGGGGTGGGGGGGAGTGGGTAGTGTTGTGTGTGGGTGGGGCGAGGGTAGTCTGGGGTGGGGTAGTGGTGTGGGGGGGGGTGGGTGGAGTGTGAAGGGTGGTAGTGGTGTGTTGGGGGGGGGCGTACCGGGGGGTGGGTGGCGAAGGAGGGGGTTTAAGGGGGAGGGTAGGGTGAGAGGGTTGGTGGACGTGGGGGGAGGTTCGGAGGGGGGGGGGTGGCGCTGGGGTGGGTTGGTGGGGGGTTTGTGGTTTGGATGGGGGGGGGGTGGGGTGGGTGGGTATGTTGGGGGGTAGAGGGTGGGTCGGTGTTGTGGGTAGGGGGGGGGGGGGGATGTGGGTGGGCGGTGTTGGGGTGTGGAGGGGGTTGTGGAGGGGACGTGGGGGAGGGGGCTGCGGGTGGGTGGGGGTTCCCACTCCCCACCGGGGGGTATGTAGGGGGGGGGCGGTTGGGGAGGGGGGGGGTGGGGGATGAGGGGGGGGGTGGCGGGTTGCACGGTGGGGGCGGTGGCGGGGGGGAGGTGTCTGGATGGAGGGGATGGGGGTTTGCGGAGGGGGGGTTGGGTTTTTTTGAGTTTGTGTTCTTCATCCCACACCGTTTCCGCCCCCCCTCCCACCCCGCGGGGGGTGGCTGGGGGGTTGTTGTGTGCGGGCGAGGTAGGGGGGTGCGGGGGCTGTTGGGGGGTGTGGGGTGGGAGGTGTGCTTTTTGGGGGCCCCCACCCCTCTCTCCTGCCGCTTCCTTGTGCCCCCCCCCCCAAGGTGGGGAGCTGTGGGTTCGGCGTTGCACCAAACCATACAAGAAACGCTTGGGAGTTTGGGGGAATGCACCAGCGGGGTGGGTGTTGTTGGCATCTGTTTGTGTGTTTGGTTGAATGTGTGCGGTGTTGTGTTGATTTCGTTTTTTTTCTTTTTTTTTATTGTTTTTTTTATCTTTTTTTAGTTTTTTCTTTTTCTCTTTTATTTTTTTTTTCCTTTTTTTTATATAGTATTTTTTTTTTTTTTATCATTTATTTATAGCTAAAATATCAAAACCACTAATGATTTAGCTTTTGAACTCTTTTATCCTTTACGAGGTTCCGCATTATCACTTGGTAACATTCGTGAGAACTGATCAGTCACTTTGAGATTCCACACACGAATTTGCGTTATAAATCCTTGGTCAGCTCGGGCTCAGCGATCCAGGAGGAACGGTTCTCATCAAATATAGCATCTCTTGATTCTTGATTCTATAATTGAGTTAATAGACACATAATCATTAGGTTCAATAACATAAAACCTATATGCCTTGAAATGCTCAGCATATCCAAAAAAGATGCAATTAATACCCTTTTCACCCAAAGTTTTCCTTTTCGGGTCTAGAAGCCTTACTACAGCCCTACAACCCCAAACTCGCAAATATGACAAGTTGGGTCGTTTCTTATACCAAAGTTCATATGGGGTAGTCTTGGTCCTTTTATTAGGAACCCTATTTAATAAATAGCAAGCCGTTAACATGGCTTCTCCCCTGAACCCCTAACTTAAACCCGAGTAGGATAACATGGAATTAACTATTTCCTTAAGAGCCCTATTTTTCCTTTCAGCCACACCATTCTGCTGTGGTGTGTAAGGTGCTGTGGTTTCATGAATGATACACTGATTGGAAAAATACATGATCATAATATTCCCCACCTCTATTTGTGCGTAAGGTTTTTATTTAAGTCATTTTGTTGCAATTTAACTTCTGTTTTATAAATTCTAAATTTATCAAGGGAATCCAACAAGTCTTTGTTACCGACTTCATGTTACGACGTAACAACCAGGTGTTACGACGTAATCTTTAACCATTTTCCTAGTTACGGAGTAAATCAAATGTTTACGGCCTAAACCCACTAATTGGTTACGGCTTAACCAATTCCCAAATGATTTTTGCCACTCTATGTCATAGTAGAGTTTAGATGCCCTTATTTCATTAGATTCCCTTATTTCATACAGAAATACATCTATACAAAAGACACTTCATTTTTCAAACAAAACACCGATCAAGACAACTCATGCCCTACTTATACCATCGGTAGATCATGTAGAAAACAAAGATAATCATTAAAACATGCCTTTTATTCAAATCGCGTTATGTGATTTCCTATAGTTTTAGCATCTAAAAGTAACCATGAATTTTAGCCAATTCACTCACTTCAGTAAAACAAAGTCACTTTGATAGAAGAATTTAACATGGATAAAATACATTTATCTATCATGCAGATAATCAAACAATTTAAATTGCAAATCAATTTACTGTTAAGCAAACACATTCACAAGAACCAATATGTCATTCTGAACTTATAGATAAGATAAAGGATTTAACATTAGTTATATATGATCTTGTTTGTCAAATCAACAGTTAATGTGCGTTTATCCGTCATAGGAAACTCTTTTTTATTCTTTCATTTTATTTCTTGTGATTTCACAAAAGAAGTTGATTAGCAAAAAATAAAATTCATCCACGAAAGAAAAATTTTCTGATATGAGGACACTATGTTCCCATTGTTTACCAGAGTAACACCAAGAATCTTAATTTTGGAAGATTAATGCCACATAACTTC
This sequence comes from Tanacetum coccineum, assembly GCA_026074375.1. Classification (NCBI taxonomy): domain Eukaryota; kingdom Viridiplantae; phylum Streptophyta; class Magnoliopsida; order Asterales; family Asteraceae; genus Tanacetum; species Tanacetum coccineum. Next base: position 101,684 of record BQNB010002497.1, read on the forward strand.
CTATCCAATTGGACACATATGTTAATATAAGTGTGCAATGTCATCATTAATGGATTAAACGCTCCACATATATGACCTAACAATTATCCACCAAAATCATAAAAAGAGTATCATTCGGATTTGTATAACGGTTATCAGTGAGCAATTTAAACCGATGTTGACATGTTAAAAACATAGACTTAATCAATATGACCACAAGTCTTATAGTGTATATAACAATTTCAGAGATCTATAACTTGACTAATAAATACGTACCGGCCCATATGATTTTATCATACACACTTAAATGAATCACATAGTAGATCACATGCTAAATGAAAACACGTGTATTATTATGAAGTAATAGAGATCATGTACCGTAAATGTGATTGGACCAGATCCATTCCCCTATTTGCATAGGTTACATGTTCATTACACCATGCCAATTTAAACTTTTATATTATCCTCATATCTAGTTTCAAACTTCAAACTTCCCTTCCACCAAAATAGAAATTGTTTCCAGATTGCAAAATCTCCATTAAATACCAAAAGCGCTCCTATATTGTCTTTAATATATTTTAGTATCATGTTTGACAGATTCACACATCTTTCACGATTCACCAACCATGATTATCACAAACAATAGTACCGTTATACGTTTTTTAGAAACTAGGGTGTTGGAAGATGTGATACTCTGGGATATCTTGCTTGAAAGTGTAAAAGTCCATTTTCCGTTAATAAAGTTATTTCGACCCTAAACTATGTCTGGGTTTTACGAAATCTCTATCGGGATAATTCAAGAAGAGAAACACTTTGTGTTTTTAGGCCCAAGACACAAAGCAAGGACGATTAGAGGAATTATATGTATTTTCATTCTTAGTTTTGGGACCAATTGTTCCTGTTTTTATAACAGATATTATGACAGTTACGGGTAAGTTAAAGTTGGTTAAAACCGTTTCCCAACCAACTGTTAAGAGGTTTACGGTAATTCTCCTCATAAACCCTTACGGTTTAAACTACGAGGGTGTTACCGGACGTAACAAATCCAAACGACATTTGCTCATTACCCTCCAGGTGATTACGGCGTAACCAGAAGTGTTACGGCGTAAACCTGCTATTCTGTCTTGATAGATTTCATATTCACTCAATGAGTGTGCACTCCACACTTCCCTAACTCGTATCCGAGCCGACTGAAATCTCATCGGTCTTATGTAAATCATCTACCTAAATGGCCGTCGATGACACTAAAATCCCACAATCCCTCCTATTTTAGTGTAATTTTGATTTACTAAAATAAATATAAAAGATCTATGAAATTTATGTTAAAACAAACATAACGAACGAACAATGATAAATAAATAATGTCTTGCGATTGAATTTTCATTTAGTAACATAAACATTCCAAATATCACAAATTAGAGGTGTCGTAACGATGAAATACCTGCCATCTATTTGAATACTTGAAGATACTACTACCACATTCGTTTCTACAACCACTCTAAAGTTCATATTACTGACACTTTTACCAGCAGTGCCACTAATCCATTAATGAAACATTATAGAAATCTCCAAGTCCTAGCTTCTTGAAGCGGCTAAACTTCATGTTCACATAGGTGGCTTCTTTTAGTCATGCCCTGCTAGCACTTTTACAAAAGAACCATTAAGAAGTTAAACTTCAACCTAACATCACTTGCAGGTCTAAACACAACCTCGAGATAAATACATATGTTCCAATCTCTAGCTATGAGCTTTCTACATTAATTCCGCTTCCTAACATTGTACTTAGAAGGAATTGGGGTCTCCTTAGATAGTAGATTTTTATTTGGACTTTAATTCATCCCTAAAATGACTTAATCACTATGGTCCCTAGCTAAACCCATCATCACAGTGGTTAGCTAAATTATGTTTGCAACTATACAAATCAATTAGAAATCACCCATTCATGACATCCTTAACTCATCCTACGTCTAACACCTAAGTGTCTAGACTTGCCATTAAACACCTGACTATATGCTTTAGCCATTTTGGGAGCACTATCACATTAGATAGATATTGGTGCTATTGGTTTCAGCCTTATTAGAATCTCATGTATCAAGTTTCTTAGCCATTCTGCTTCTTTATCAGCAGCAATTAATGCTACAAACCCAGATTCCATAGTAGAACCCGTGATGCATGTTTACTTCTTGGAAAGCCCTCATGAAATGGCCCTTCCCTAAGCAGGAACATTCATCCACTTGATAGAAGATGAATCTTCACCATGATTTTATCCATCTAGCCATTCAATAAGCTCTTTAACACCGAAGGATATCCAACATATGATAAACCATAATTCATAGTATCTTTCAAGTACTTGAATTCCCTTATTATTGTATGCCAATGCTGTCTACTAGGATTACTTATAAACCTACTCATCTTGCCAATAGCATATGCAATATCAGGTCTAGTACTTGTTATAGCATACATCAAGCAGCCAATAGCTCTTGAGTATTCGAGCTGATCCACAGGTTTACCTGTATTTGGCTTAAGCTTTTCTACAAGATCTATGTGAGTACTCACCGAAGAATAATCTTCACAATTAAACTTCTTGAGTATTTTCTCAATGTGATGCGGATTGTGTCATTTACATCCCTTTTTTTACGTTTAATCTATATACCAAGAATAACGTCTGCTTTCTCCTCTATTTCTTTTATGGAAAACCTTGATGAAAAAAACTTCTTAGTTTTATTAACTTGATTTTGATCAGTTCTGAAAATCAACATGTCATCAACATATAGACAAATTATAACACCTTTACCAGAGATATCAAATTTGCTATATACACACTTGTCGATTGGTTTAGAAAAAAAACCACTAGACAATATAACCTCATCAAACTTTTGATGCCACTGTTTAGGTGCTTGTTTTAGCCCATACAATGATTTAACCAGCTTACACACCTTATGCTTCAATTACCTGGTAGAATAATCTCTGGTTGCTTTTATTACACTTCTACATCAAAACTCACCATCAAGGAATACTGTTTTGACATCTATTTTTTTATTTTTTTTTTTTTTTCTTTTTTTTTTTTTGATGGATCACTTAGATTGTGAATAGATGCTAAAGCTAATAACAATTAATAGGTAGTGATACAAGGGAATGTGCATAGGTATCGAAGTAATCGTGCCATTCCTTTTGTCTAAAGCCATGGGATCACCAGAATCTAGCTTGACTTGTCATTTTCCATTGACTTTCTCTTCCTTGTAACGAACCATTTGCAACCTCAAGGTTTGCAAACCAGGGGGTAAATGCCGATAAAACCCATGTACTTATTGTTCCATAATAGAACCATCTGCATCATCAATGGCGGCTTTCATATAAGTAGCATCACATGATGGCATAGCTCAGTTGTAGTGGGAGGATCTTCTGATGCTTTAGTGGTGGTAGAGGTTTGATACACGGGAGCCGCGCGTGACCGCATTTATCATCGGTGTTCGTTGGGCGTGGTCAGCAAGGCGGGTGTCGCGCGTGGGGACTCGGAGAGTTGGATGAGGGGGTGGCGTGAGTGGGAGGCGGAGGCGGAAAGGGGAGGGGAGGGGGGGGTTCTTGCGGGGTGAGCTGTGTGAGTGGGGAGTGGTGATGAGGTAGGGGAAGGATACTGCGTTTCGTTTGCGTACTAGTGCTTTACATAAAACATATGGTGGAAGGGAGGGGGGGGGGCGAAGGAGGGGGGGTAGGCTGACGGATTCTTAGGGAGGGTGCTGTGGGGGGCGGTGTGGGGGGGGTGGCGGTTGGGAGTTCCGTTTGGAATGCGGAAGGGCGGTGCGGGGGATGTTGGGGGGGATGGATTGGGGGTGGGGCGTAGTTGGTTGTGGGGGTGGCGGTTGGATAGGCGGGTGGCAGTGCCGGTGGAGGGGACGGGGGGGTTAGGGAGTGTCGGGTGCAGTGCTAGTGTGGGGAGAGGAGTGAAGCGTTTGGGAGGGGGACGTAGGGGGGGGAGATGATTGAAGGGGTGAGAGTTAGATGGGTGGGAGGGGAGGTGGTGTGGGATAGGGCCTGAGAGGGGGGGGGAGTGGGGTGGTAGGTGGTTTCTGTAGGTGGAACTAACAATCTCTACTGATGGGAGTAGGTTAGGGGGGGTCGGACGGGCGTGTTGTTTGGTAGGTGGGTGTGAGTGGGAGAGGTGTCTGTGAGGGGCTTGCTTGGTGGGGCGTCTTGGGGGCAGGGGTAAGGGGAGGGGGTGATTGGAGTAGGGTGGGGGGAGGGGGTGGGGGGGAGTGGGTAGTGTTGTGTGTGGGTGGGGCGAGGGTAGTCTGGGGTGGGGTAGTGGTGTGGGGGGGGGTGGGTGGAGTGTGAAGGGTGGTAGTGGTGTGTTGGGGGGGGGCGTACCGGGGGGTGGGTGGCGAAGGAGGGGGTTTAAGGGGGAGGGTAGGGTGAGAGGGTTGGTGGACGTGGGGGGAGGTTCGGAGGGGGGGGGGTGGCGCTGGGGTGGGTTGGTGGGGGGTTTGTGGTTTGGATGGGGGGGGGGTGGGGTGGGTGGGTATGTTGGGGGGTAGAGGGTGGGTCGGTGTTGTGGGTAGGGGGGGGGGGGGGATGTGGGTGGGCGGTGTTGGGGTGTGGAGGGGGTTGTGGAGGGGACGTGGGGGAGGGGGCTGCGGGTGGGTGGGGGTTCCCACTCCCCACCGGGGGGTATGTAGGGGGGGGGCGGTTGGGGAGGGGGGGGGTGGGGGATGAGGGGGGGGGTGGCGGGTTGCACGGTGGGGGCGGTGGCGGGGGGGAGGTGTCTGGATGGAGGGGATGGGGGTTTGCGGAGGGGGGGTTGGGTTTTTTTGAGTTTGTGTTCTTCATCCCACACCGTTTCCGCCCCCCCTCCCACCCCGCGGGGGGTGGCTGGGGGGTTGTTGTGTGCGGGCGAGGTAGGGGGGTGCGGGGGCTGTTGGGGGGTGTGGGGTGGGAGGTGTGCTTTTTGGGGGCCCCCACCCCTCTCTCCTGCCGCTTCCTTGTGCCCCCCCCCCCAAGGTGGGGAGCTGTGGGTTCGGCGTTGCACCAAACCATACAAGAAACGCTTGGGAGTTTGGGGGAATGCACCAGCGGGGTGGGTGTTGTTGGCATCTGTTTGTGTGTTTGGTTGAATGTGTGCGGTGTTGTGTTGATTTCGTTTTTTTTCTTTTTTTTTATTGTTTTTTTTATCTTTTTTTAGTTTTTTCTTTTTCTCTTTTATTTTTTTTTTCCTTTTTTTTATATAGTATTTTTTTTTTTTTTATCATTTATTTATAGCTAAAATATCAAAACCACTAATGATTTAGCTTTTGAACTCTTTTATCCTTTACGAGGTTCCGCATTATCACTTGGTAACATTCGTGAGAACTGATCAGTCACTTTGAGATTCCACACACGAATTTGCGTTATAAATCCTTGGTCAGCTCGGGCTCAGCGATCCAGGAGGAACGGTTCTCATCAAATATAGCATCTCTTGATTATAATAATTGAGTTAATATACACATAATCATTAGGGTAATAACATAACAACTATCATGCTTGAAAAAAGTTATAGCCTATCCAACAACAATGATGCAATTATCAACCTTTTCACCCAAAGTTTTCCTTTTCGGGTCTAGAAGCCTTACTACAGCCCTACAACCCCAAACTCGCAAATATGACAAGTTGGGTCGTTTCTTATACCAAAGTTCATATGGGGTAGTCTTGTTCCTTTTATTAGGAACCCTATTTAATAAATAGCAAGCCGTTAACATGGCTTCTCCCCTGAACCCCTAACTTAAACCCGAGTAGGATAACATGGAATTAACTATTTCCTTAAGAGCCCTTTTCCTTTCAGCCACACATTCTGTGTGGTGTGTAAGGAGCTGTGGTTTCTGACATGATTACCTACTGATTAGAAAAATACAGGATCGCTAATCTTCCCCACCTTATTTGTGGAAAGGTTTTTATTAAGTTTTTGTTGCAATTTACTTTGTTTTATAAAATTCTACATTTTATAGGGAATCCAACAAGTCTTTGTTACTGACTTCATGTTACGACGTAACAACCAGGTGTTACGACGTAATCTTTAACCATTTTCCTAGTTACGGAGTAAATCAAATGTTTACGGCCTAAACCCACTAATTGGTTACAACGTAACCAATTCCCAAACAATTTTTTGCCATCTAAGTCCTAGTGCGTTTAGGTGCCTTCATTTCATACAGAAATACACTATACAAAAGACATACATTTTCCAACAAAACACCGATAACGACAACTCATGCCCTACTTAACATCGGTAGATTCATGTGGAAAAACAAAGATAAACATATGTCTTTTATAGTTCACATGTCCTAAAAGAGCATGCTATAATGAGGAATTAACAACAGTAGAAGAAGACATATGTAACTGCCACTCAAAACCTATCATTTGTTAGATGATCATGCAAGCATCATTAAGAAAACAGAATTCTTTTAACCAATGAATGCATTCAATCATATGGTATCACTATTCAAAACCAAAGAAAACTGTTTTATTCCTTTCCGGAAGTAATTATTGCCAAATAACAGAACTTCCAACATCAATCATCTCTTATATGATCTTGTTTATCAAATCAATAGTTAATGTGCGTTCATCCGTCATAGGAAACTCTTTTTTATTCTTTCGTTTTTTTCTTGTGATTTCACAAACAAAGAAGTCGATAAGACCAAAAAATAAATTCATCCACGAAAGAAAATTTTTCTACGATGAAACTATTGTTCCATTGTTTACCAGATTAAACCAAGAATCTTAAATTTTGGAGATTCATCCACATAACTTCATCAGCCAATTAGACACATATGTTAATATAAGTTGCAATGTCATCATTAATGGATTTAACGATCAACATATATGCATAAAAACTTATCCACCAAAATCATAAAAGAGTATCATTCGATCTTGTATAACGGTTATAATGATGCAATTTAACACACAAGTTGACCATGTTAAAATATAAATTAATCAATATAGACACAAGTCTTATATATGTATATAAACGTTTCAGTGACTATATAACTGGACTAAATAAGTACAGGACATATGATTTTATCATTCACACTTAAATGAATCACATAGTAGATCGCATGCTAAACGAATACACGTGTCATGCCAATTCATATTGCATCATAAATACTTAATAAATATTATGATGAAGTAATAGAGATCATGTACCGTAAATGTGATTGGACCAGATCCATTCCAGTTTTTGCATTGGTTAATGCTTACCACCATGCCAATTCAAACTTTTATATTATCTCCGTATCTAGTTTCAAACTTTAAACTTCCCTTCCACCAAAATAGAAATCGTTTCCAAATTGCAAAATATCCATTAAAGTACCAAATGCACTCCAATATTGTCTTTACTATATTTCAGTATCATGTTTGACAGTTTCACTCATCTTCTAAGATTTACCAACCATGATTATCACAAACTAAGTACTTTATACGTTTGTTAGAAACTAGGATGTGTGTGATGATATGATAATCCTGGATATCTTGCTTGAATCGTGTAAAAGTCTACTTTTCGTTAATAAAGTTATTTCGACCCTAAACTATGTCTGGGTTTTACGAAATCTCTATCGGGATAATTCAAGAAGAGAAACACTTTGTGTTTTTAGGCCCAAGACACAAAGCAAGGACGATTAGAGGAATTATATGTATTTTCATTCTTAGTTTTGGGACCAATTGTTCCTGTTTTTATAACAGATATTATGACAGTTACGGGTAAGTTAAAGTTGGTTAAAACCGTTTCCCAACCAACTGTTAAGAGGTTTACGGTAATTCTCCTCATAAACCCTTACGGTTTAAACTACGAGGGTGTTACCGGACGTAACAAATCCAAACGACATTTGCTCATTACCCTCCAGGTGATTACGGCGTAACCAGAAGTGTTACGGCGTAAACCTGCTATTCTGTCTTGATAGATTTCATATTCACTCAATGAGTGTGCACTCCACACTTCCCTAACTCGTATCCGAGCCGACTGAAATCTCATCGGTCTTATGTAAATCATCTACCTAAATGGCCGTCGATGACACTAAAATCCCACAATCCCTCCTATTTTAGTGTAATTTTGATTTACTAAAATAAATATAAAAGATCTATGAAATTTATGTTAAAACAAACATAACGAACGAACAATGATAAATAAATAATGTCTTGCGATTGAATTTTCATTTAGTAACATAAACATTCCAAATATCACAAATTAGAGGTGTCGTAACGATGAAATACCTGCCATCTATTTGAATACTTGAAGATACTACTACCACATTCGTTTCTACAACCACTCTAAAGTTCATATTACTGACACTTTTACCAGCAGTGCCACTAATCCATTAATGAAACATTATAGAAATCTCCAAGTCCTAGCTTCTTGAAGCGGCTAAACTTCATGTTCACATAGGTGGCTTCTTTTAGTCATGCCCTGCTAGCACTTTTACAAAAGAACCATTAAGAAGTTAAACTTCAACCTAACATCACTTGCAGGTCTAAACACAACCTCGAGATAAATACATATGTTCCAATCTCTAGCTATGAGCTTTCTACATTAATTCCGCTTCCTAACATTGTACTTAGAAGGAATTGGGGTCTCCTTAGATAGTAGATTTTTATTTGGACTTTAATTCATCCCTAAAATGACTTAATCACTATGGTCCCTAGCTAAACCCATCATCACAGTGGTTAGCTAAATTATGTTTGCAACTATACAAATCAATTAGAAATCACCCATTCATGACATCCTTAACTCATCCTACGTCTAACACCTAAGTGTCTAGACTTGCCATTAAACACCTGACTATATGCTTTAGCCATTTTGGGAGCACTATCACATTAGATAGATATTGGTGCTATTGGTTTCAGCCTTATTAGAATCTCATGTATCAAGTTTCTTAGCCATTCTGCTTCTTTATCAGCAGCAATTAATGCTACAAACCCAGATTCCATAGTAGAACCCGTGATGCATGTTTACTTCTTGGAAAGCCCTCATGAAATGGCCCTTCCCTAAGCAGGAACATTCATCCACTTGATAGAAGATGAATCTTCACCATGATTTTATCCATCTAGCCATTCAATAAGCTCTTTAACACCGAAGGATATCCAACATATGATAAACCATAATTCATAGTATCTTTCAAGTACTTGAATTCCCTTATTATTGTATGCCAATGCTGTCTACTAGGATTACTTATAAACCTACTCATCTTGCCAATAGCATATGCAATATCAGGTCTAGTACTTGTTATAGCATACATCAAGCAGCCAATAGCTCTTGAGTATTCGAGCTGATCCACAGGTTTACCTGTATTTGGCTTAAGCTTTTCTACAAGATCTATGTGAGTACTCACCGAAGAATAATCTTCACAATTAAACTTCTTGAGTATTTTCTCAATGTGATGCGGATTGTGTCATTTACATCCCTTTTTTTACGTTTAATCTATATACCAAGAATAACGTCTGCTTTCTCCTCTATTTCTTTTATGGAAAACCTTGATGAAAAAAACTTCTTAGTTTTATTAACTTGATTTTGATCAGTTCTGAAAATCAACATGTCATCAACATATAGACAAATTATAACACCTTTACCAGAGATATCAAATTTGCTATATACACACTTGTCGATTGGTTTAGAAAAAAAACCACTAGACAATATAACCTCATCAAACTTTTGATGCCACTGTTTAGGTGCTTGTTTTAGCCCATACAATGATTTAACCAGCTTACACACCTTATGCTTCAATTACCTGGTAGAATAATCTCTGGTTGCTTTTATTACACTTCTACATCAAAACTCACCATCAAGGAATACTGTTTTGACATCTATTTTTTTATTTTTTTTTTTTTTTCTTTTTTTTTTTTTGATGGATCACTTAGATTGTGAATAGATGCTAAAGCTAATAACAATTAATAGGTAGTGATACAAGGGAATGTGCATAGGTATCGAAGTAATCGTGCCATTCCTTTTGTCTAAAGCCATGGGATCACCAGAATCTAGCTTGACTTGTCATTTTCCATTGACTTTCTCTTCCTTGTAACGAACCATTTGCAACCTCAAGGTTTGCAAACCAGGGGGTAAATGCCGATAAAACCCATGTACTTATTGTTCCATAATAGAACCATCTGCATCATCAATGGCGGCTTTCATATAAGTAGCATCACATGATGGCATAGCTCAGTTGTAGTGGGAGGATCTTCTGATGCTTTAGTGGTGGTAGAGGTTTGATACACGGGAGCCGCGCGTGACCGCATTTATCATCGGTGTTCGTTGGGCGTGGTCAGCAAGGCGGGTGTCGCGCGTGGGGACTCGGAGAGTTGGATGAGGGGGTGGCGTGAGTGGGAGGCGGAGGCGGAAAGGGGAGGGGAGGGGGGGGTTCTTGCGGGGTGAGCTGTGTGAGTGGGGAGTGGTGATGAGGTAGGGGAAGGATACTGCGTTTCGTTTGCGTACTAGTGCTTTACATAAAACATATGGTGGAAGGGAGGGGGGGGGGCGAAGGAGGGGGGGTAGGCTGACGGATTCTTAGGGAGGGTGCTGTGGGGGGCGGTGTGGGGGGGGTGGCGGTTGGGAGTTCCGTTTGGAATGCGGAAGGGCGGTGCGGGGGATGTTGGGGGGGATGGATTGGGGGTGGGGCGTAGTTGGTTGTGGGGGTGGCGGTTGGATAGGCGGGTGGCAGTGCCGGTGGAGGGGACGGGGGGGTTAGGGAGTGTCGGGTGCAGTGCTAGTGTGGGGAGAGGAGTGAAGCGTTTGGGAGGGGGACGTAGGGGGGGGAGATGATTGAAGGGGTGAGAGTTAGATGGGTGGGAGGGGAGGTGGTGTGGGATAGGGCCTGAGAGGGGGGGGGAGTGGGGTGGTAGGTGGTTTCTGTAGGTGGAACTAACAATCTCTACTGATGGGAGTAGGTTAGGGGGGGTCGGACGGGCGTGTTGTTTGGTAGGTGGGTGTGAGTGGGAGAGGTGTCTGTGAGGGGCTTGCTTGGTGGGGCGTCTTGGGGGCAGGGGTAAGGGGAGGGGGTGATTGGAGTAGGGTGGGGGGAGGGGGTGGGGGGGAGTGGGTAGTGTTGTGTGTGGGTGGGGCGAGGGTAGTCTGGGGTGGGGTAGTGGTGTGGGGGGGGGTGGGTGGAGTGTGAAGGGTGGTAGTGGTGTGTTGGGGGGGGGCGTACCGGGGGGTGGGTGGCGAAGGAGGGGGTTTAAGGGGGAGGGTAGGGTGAGAGGGTTGGTGGACGTGGGGGGAGGTTCGGAGGGGGGGGGGTGGCGCTGGGGTGGGTTGGTGGGGGGTTTGTGGTTTGGATGGGGGGGGGGTGGGGTGGGTGGGTATGTTGGGGGGTAGAGGGTGGGTCGGTGTTGTGGGTAGGGGGGGGGGGGGGATGTGGGTGGGCGGTGTTGGGGTGTGGAGGGGGTTGTGGAGGGGACGTGGGGGAGGGGGCTGCGGGTGGGTGGGGGTTCCCACTCCCCACCGGGGGGTATGTAGGGGGGGGGCGGTTGGGGAGGGGGGGGGTGGGGGATGAGGGGGGGGGTGGCGGGTTGCACGGTGGGGGCGGTGGCGGGGGGGAGGTGTCTGGATGGAGGGGATGGGGGTTTGCGGAGGGGGGGTTGGGTTTTTTTGAGTTTGTGTTCTTCATCCCACACCGTTTCCGCCCCCCCTCCCACCCCGCGGGGGGTGGCTGGGGGGTTGTTGTGTGCGGGCGAGGTAGGGGGGTGCGGGGGCTGTTGGGGGGTGTGGGGTGGGAGGTGTGCTTTTTGGGGGCCCCCACCCCTCTCTCCTGCCGCTTCCTTGTGCCCCCCCCCCCAAGGTGGGGAGCTGTGGGTTCGGCGTTGCACCAAACCATACAAGAAACGCTTGGGAGTTTGGGGGAATGCACCAGCGGGGTGGGTGTTGTTGGCATCTGTTTGTGTGTTTGGTTGAATGTGTGCGGTGTTGTGTTGATTTCGTTTTTTTTCTTTTTTTTTATTGTTTTTTTTATCTTTTTTTAGTTTTTTCTTTTTCTCTTTTATTTTTTTTTTCCTTTTTTTTATATAGTATTTTTTTTTTTTTTATCATTTATTTATAGCTAAAATATCAAAACCACTAATGATTTAGCTTTTGAACTCTTTTATCCTTTACGAGGTTCCGCATTATCACTTGGTAACATTCGTGAGAACTGATCAGTCACTTTGAGATTCCACACACGAATTTGCGTTATAAATCCTTGGTCAGCTCGGGCTCAGCGATCCAGGAGGAACGGTTCTCATCAAATATAGCATCTCTTGATTATAATAATTGAGTTAATATACACATAATCATTAGGGTAATAACATAACAACTATCATGCTTGAAAAAAGTTATAGCCTATCCAACAACAATGATGCAATTATCAACCTTTTCACCCAAAGTTTTCCTTTTCGGGTCTAGAAGCCTTACTACAGCCCTACAACCCCAAACTCGCAAATATGACAAGTTGGGTCGTTTCTTATACCAAAGTTCATATGGGGTAGTCTTGTTCCTTTTATTAGGAACCCTATTTAATAAATAGCAAGCCGTTAACATGGCTTCTCCCCTGAACCCCTAACTTAAACCCGAGTAGGATAACATGGAATTAACTATTTCCTTAAGAGCCCTTTTCCTTTCAGCCACACATTCTGTGTGGTGTGTAAGGAGCTGTGGTTTCTGACATGATTACCTACTGATTAGAAAAATACAGGATCGCTAATCTTCCCCACCTTATTTGTGGAAAGGTTTTTATTAAGTTTTTGTTGCAATTTACTTTGTTTTATAAAATTCTACATTTTATAGGGAATCCAACAAGTCTTTGTTACTGACTTCATGTTACGACGTAACAACCAGGTGTTACGACGTAATCTTTAACCATTTTCCTAGTTACGGAGTAAATCAAATGTTTACGGCGTAAACCCACTAATTGGTTACAACGTAACCAATTCCCAAACAATTTTTTGCCATCTAAGTCCTAGTGCGTTTAGGTGCCTTCATTTCATACAGAAATACACTATACAAAAGACATACATTTTCCAACAAAACACCGATAACGACAACTCATGCCCTACTTAACATCGGTAGATTCATGTGGAAAAACAAAGATAAACATAAACCGTGTTTTTATAGTCACATGTCCTAAACGGCGCTGCCCATAAGAGGATTAAAAAAGTCGACGAAGCCATATGGAATGCCATCCACACCTCTCATTTGTTAGGCTGATCATGAAGGCATCACTAAGAAAACACCCTTCTTTTAAAATGCAAGCATTCAATTCCTACTGGTTCAGTATTCATAACCCAAAGAAATCATTTTATTCTTTTCGGAGTAATATTGGCCAAATAACAGAACTTCCACCTCAATATTTTATATGATTTGTTTGTCAACCTCAATATTTTAATGTGCGTTTATCCGTCATAGGAAACTCTTTTTTATTCTTTCGTTTTATTTTCTTGTGATTTCACAAACAAAGAAGTCGATAAGACCAAAAAATAAATTCATCCACGAAAGAAAATTTTTCTACAGATGACAACTCATTGTTCTCATTGTTTACCAAGCTTAACCCAAGACTCTTAAGATTTTGGCGATTCATGCACATCCTTCAATATCTAATTCGGAACATATGTTAAGATAAGAACGCACACAAACCTACAAACTCATATGCAATGTCATCATTAATGGATTTAACGATCAACATATATGCATAAAAACTTATCCACCAAAATCATAAAAGAGTATCATTCGATCTTGTATAACGGTTATAATGATGCAATTTAACACACAAGTTGACCATGTTAAAATATAAATTAATCAATATAGACACAAGTCTTATATCAGTATATATAACATTTCTGTGACTATCTAATCCTGACATCAGAGAATAAAGTACAGGGCCTATGGATTTTATCATTCCACTTAAATGAATTACCTAGTAGATCACATGCCAACTGATACGTGTCATGCCACAAATCATCTTGCATCACATACTTAATGAAATATTATGATGAGTAATAGAGATCTGTACCGTACATGTGAATGAGACCTGCGCAGATCCATTCCAGTTTTTACATTGGTTCATGGCTTTACCCACCATGCCCATTCAAATTTTATATTATCTCCATATCTAGTTTCCAACTTCCACAACTTCCCTACCCCCAAACTAGAAATCGATTCCAAATTGCAAAATTATCCTAGATTAAAGTACCACCAAATGCACTCCAATCTTGTCTTACTATCTTTCAGTATCATGTTTGAAGCATACAACATCATCCACGATTCACAAGCCATGAATTATCCCCCCACAAACTATGTTACTTTATACGTTTGTTAGAAACTAGGATGTGTGTGATGATATGATAATCCTGGATATCTTGCTTGAATCGTGTAAAAGTCTACTTTTCGTATAAAATATTTCGACACTATATATGCCCGAGTTGCATGGAATCTCTATCAGGATAATTCAAGAAGAGAAACACTTTGTGTTCTAGGCACAAGATCACAAAGAAAGAAGATTAGAGGAATTGTATGTATTTTCGTTCTTAGTTCTGAGACCAATTGTTCCTGTTTTTATAACAAATATTATGACAGTTATGGGTAAGTTAAAGTTGGTTAAAACCGTTATCCCAACCAACTATTAAGAGGTTTACGGCGTAACCTCATCCTTATAACCTTACGACGTAAACCTACGAGGGTGTTACGGCGTAACAAATCCAAATGATGTTTTCTCATTACCCTCCAGGTGATTACGACGTAACCACAAGTGTTACCGCGTAAACCTGCTAATTCTGTCTTGATAGATTTCATATTAACTCAACGAGTGTGCACTTTACACTTCCCTAACTTGTATCCGAGCTGAACACGAAATCTCATCGGTCTCTAGTAAATCATCATTACCTAAATGGCCGTCGATGACACTAAAATCACCAACACATCATGCACTCGAACCATCATTTTGGAAATTAGGTGTCCATATTTGATCCTCTTTGTCATCTATTCCATTTAGTTAGACACAATATTAACAAAACAAACCTAAATGCAACAAAATGTATTGAGATTTTAACAAAAACAATATGATTTAATAAAAATTGTTCTTCGTTAATAGAAGCATCCATGAAAAAACGATAGAATCTTTAAACAAAATATTAAGATTGAATGGGATTCCAATATAAAATGAAACTATAATATAAAAGGAATCACAAAATATATTGTTTGACTCATTCAATATGGTATTACGATTTGAATGTCTGGCTCGTTCAATATGGCGGTAAAACTTAGAGGTATATTGTGAATTTGATATGGTATTAGCGGGTTTTTTGGCCATTGACTCATTCAATATTAATTATCTATTGAAATAACCCCCAACTATCTCTTAGTGATAATAATAAGGCTTTTGATATAGCTAATTGACGAGCAAAAACTCTCAACCACACTCTCCACCCTTATTTGCACTCTTAACTCCCTCTTTTTGTCTTTTTGTATTTGCAAACATTAAAATTCTATTTTAGTCCTTATTCGTGATACAAAAAATTTGGAGATCTCTATTACACATGACATTACAAAGATGTTTCTCTCTCAGAAGAAATATGCTTTAAAGTTGCTTAAACAAGCATATATGCTTAACTGCAATCCTACTCGGACACTTGCTAACACTAAGTCCAAGCTTGGTCCCAAGGGGAGTCCTATTTCTGATTCTACTTTATATCAGAGTCTTGCATGTGGCATGCATTATCTTACATTCACTCATCCTGATTTGTCTTATGTTGTGCAACAGATATGTCTTATATGCATGATCATTGGGAGACTCATTTAGCTGCTCTTAAGTGGATTGCTCTCGCGCTTTTGATTATCGGGTGCTCAGTGTTGGGCATACTGTGTGAAGGGTGCTTTGGTTTACATGTAAATGCATCCTCGGATCTTCTCAAAGTGGCTAATCTGCCGCTGATTGGTTGTTTGCCTATACTAGCTCAGAATGTACAATCGGGATTGTGATTTTTGGGGATAACAATCATTTTATCATGGTTTCTACGCGACAAACACACTCTTTCACGTTCGTGGTGCTGAAGCCGAATCTCAGGGCGTTGCTACCGTTGTTGCTTGAGACAAGATGGGTACACAAATCTTCCTTGCGGGAAATACACACACCACTGCTGCTGCTACTCTTTGGTGTATTGTGCTAATGCAAAGGGTAGTTTATTTATGATAATCTGGTTGCGAACATAACCGAACCAAACACATTGAAATTGACATTTATTTTGGTTCGTGTATATGTTTCTTTTTTTTTTATCTACGGGTCACAAGCGATGCTCTTCATGTTCATCTCGTACTAGTCTGCGGATATCTTCACCAAAAGTCTTCTTCCGCGTTATTTGAAGAATTCGCAACAATGAGTATCGATGGTTCCCGGCGTCTCAAACTGGAGGTAGTGTGTACTGGATACCTTGTTCACCAATTTCTTGATTAGTTAAAAGGCTTTAGCGTTGATGTTACTTCTAGATCACTCCTTTGTATCTTGTATATTTGTAATTCTTTTATTGAATAACAGCTTCATATTAGGGAATGTTTATGACCGAGGGAAGAAGCTTCAATACCGTCAATATAAAGAGTAGTCCATACAAAAACATACTATACTTTTTTGTCATTTTATATGTAATGATCTTTTAAGTGAATTGATCAGGGAAAATTGGTTTTAGGGAAATTGATACAATGTGGAGTTAATGTTTACATCGATTTGTTAATCCTGGGATAGCCGTTGTACTTTAAACCTGCTAGTGAGATTCCTTCTTAGCTAGGGTCTCTTGATATCTATTAAATAGAGTTGAGTGGTGCAACCTTTTGGAAACTAAATTAGTGAACTTGTCCCTCTTGTATCATATGATGTCGTGATGACATCATGCACTATGCATATGCCACTCATGTTATCGCGGGCTATGATCGAGGCATCTTTAACTAAAAAACAAATTTCAGTAAATTTCTTTCATCTTTACTACATATAGTGGAAAGCTGAGAGGACTCGCTGGTCAAAATGAGAAAAGTATACTTACTATTCTACGATTACAGGTAGAACGGTTCGGTTTCAAGTAGTAAACTTATTACTCGCCTGTGATGGCTAGTTTCATCTTAAAACTAAACGAACGACCCTGTAAACACTTCTAGATTATATTTAATCTCAAGATATTATACTTTCTATATTTTAAACGGATTTTAACATATAAAATTAGTGCAGCCTACAATGGAACAAAAAGCCTATTTTTATAACTAATTGTGATCTAATTATTTAATTAAATTAAAACCTAATTTTATAAAAAACTAATTTTCTTAAATATTACAACTATATATTCTTCTAGAAAAGCCAGGGGTCGGACGTGTAAAAAAAGGGAAAGAAGGGACGGGGCGGGCAAAAACTAAGGGAAATTTCCATGACAGTGAAAAGGGATAACCTTCAACTCTAAGTAATTACGACAACTAACCCTACGATTCTCGCTTATTATTGCTTATCCAACAGTGAGATACAGAAAAACTTAAAATCCAAACTTATACAGAGCTCATCTCTACAACCTAAAGACGGCAACTTGAACTTTTAACAAATAGATAAGCTAGAAATTAAGCTCTTTGTTAATGACACAGTAACGTAGAGCTAACCTGCTTTTAGTTTATGGTTCATCTGCTCCACCCCCACCCACCACCACCTTACTCCCCCCCCCCCCCCCCCCCCCAACTTATATTATACCAACCCCATATTCTGCTTATTTTTGGATGCATCTGAAAAACAAAAGAAGGCTATTTGTAGTAATACAGATGTGTACTAAAAGGTATCTACGCAAATTAATAGTCTTACACACATTTAGCACGAAACATGACCTGAAAACGTGCTAGTTTTTATTAAACTGATATAGAGCTTTTCTTAATAAGCTAAAATTGCTTATTTTTCTCCTAAAAAGCGAACACTTTTAGAAATAAGTCTTGCTAAGATATTAAGGTCTAATCGATATAAAGGATTTTAACTTTTACACCTAGAAATGAGACACAAGAAATCCGCTACACATTCTAAACTTGCTATACTACTTTTGTAGGGAAAAATATTGCTAAGTTAGAAGCTGATTATTGAAACTGACTGATGAAGTTATACGCTACTGGAATTCTAGAAATATGCTTAACTTCTGAATTCTCGTATCTACTTATAATGCTCAACGACATTAGAAAATTGAGTAGCCACAAACAGATAATACTTTTGTTGCTCGGTGCAGTTGACAAATGGTGTCAATGCAGGTAAGCTCTTAAACCTAAAATCCTAATACTATTAACCACTTGTCTCTACCCTCTTTTCTGAAATGGCTATAAACATGCTTCGACGCTCTTAAATTACCGACTCTAAACTATAAACTCATTCAAACTCCATGGTGCTAAGTAGGAGAATCAACGCCCTAAACTTTGTATTCTTCTATAATTCTAAAACTTTTAAGCCTTCCATAACTATGAGACTACTTACTGGAATGATACATTTGAAAACTATGTTGACTTTAACGAGTCAAATAGGCTTGTATCAAACCTACTTTATCGTGATATCCACTACCAGTAAACTTGACACCTGATTTAAAACTAATAGTAATTCCTTTTCCTTCTCACATTACTTAGAGATTACCTACTTAAGCTCAGTGAGCCTCTAAACATCTAGCTATTAATAGGAAGAAATAAGCTCACGTTCGCCTCTACTAGCTCTATTTACATACTTTGACAGAATTTTTAAACTGAACTAATTGATTTCAAACATACAAACCCGATGTGTAAGCCATACCGTCTTAGTACATCGTGTGTGTGGTGTGTGGCTATTGAGATCGTCGTGAGATTAGTTGTGTAGAGATAGCGATAAACTGAAAAGGATTAAACATTGAGATTTCACCGCATCCGCACTATGAAATATGAGTAGCTATGAAGGCTACAAACATTGACTTTGCTGTGCCTGTAGACTCTGAACCTAGCCACTCTATCTGAGTGAGTGGCTTACAAATGTAATCCTAATGGCTTCCAAAGCCTCTATACCTGAGCTATAAGCTCAATAAGCTATATGAAGCTTATTTCTCCTTGTTGCTCAAATGAAATCAACATACCTGAAGTGATCAAGACTTTGATGTAATAGATCTAATGAGTAAATGAGATTGCTTCACAACAATTTGCCTGAATTAGAGCTTAGAACAGGACATAAGCTCAAATGAGCTTATTGAGAGCTTATTGGATCGGGAAATACACACACCACTACTGACTGCTACTCTTTGTGTATTGTGATAATGCAAGTGTTGTTTATTTATCTACTAATTTGGTGCAACATAACCGAACCAAACACATTGAAATTGACATTTATTTTGTTCGTGATATGGTTGCTACGGGTCACATGCGTGCTCTTCATGTTCCATCTCGTTACTAGTATGCAGATATCTTCACCAAAAGTCTTCCTTCAGCGTTATTTGAAGAACTTCGCACCAATGTGTTCGATTGTCTCCCGCTCAAACTGCGGAGGAGTGTTACTGGATACCTTTCAACCCATTTTGATTAGTTAAAAGGCTTTAGCCCGTTAATGTTACTTCTAGATCACTCCTTTGTATCTTGTATATTTGTAATTCTTTTATTGAATAACACATAGAATTTACCAAACTAACACATATAAAGAGTAGTCCAGACAAAAACATAACTATAATTTTTTGTAATTTTATATGTGATGATCTTTTAAGTGAATTGTTCAGGGAAACTGGTTTAGAAATTGATACAATGTGGAGTTACTGTTTTACATCGATTGTTAATCCTGGATAGCCTTTGTAATTTAACTGTCTAGTGAGATTAATTCTTAGCTAGGGTCTCCTGATTCTATTAAAATAAAGTTTGACGTGGTGCAACATTTTGTAAACTAAATTAGTGCATCTTGCCCTCTTGTATCATATGATGTCGTGATGACATCATGCACTATGCATATGCCACTCATGTTATCGTGGGCTATGTAACTGAAAAAAAAATTTCATTAAATTTCTTTCATCTTTACTACACTGTGAAACTATCAAAATGAGAAAAGTATAATTACTATTATACGATATAATGGTAGTACGATTCGGTTTCAAGTAGTAAAATTAATTACTCGCCTCGTGATGGATAGTTTAAATCTTAAAACTAACCGAACCGCCCCGTAAACACTTCTAATTATACCTTTACATCTCAAATATTATATTGCTATATTTTAAAGCACTAGACGAGTATAGGAACAAATAGTTGTAGTGCTAAAAAAGTTTATAAGTTATAAACAAAAAATAATAAAAGTTTAAGGATTTGAAGATTAAACACTATTTAAACTAAATGGACCTAAGATTTCCATATATGGTATAAATACACTGAAGTCAACATCTTTTCCAAATCTTATTTAATGGTGGTTTGAACTTTGAAGTATATTCAGCAATCTCATCGTCATTTCCTAAAACACATTTTGTTAGGATTTAATAAACTAGGTAACCAAGTTAGCTACGAGTACGCAGCGGAATGGATCTAGTTTTAGCACATAAGATTAACACATAATAAAAGGGAAGTAAACTAACCTTTAAGCCTTAGATCCTGAAAACGAATACAACTTGAAACTTGTACACGAGATAAGCGAAGAAATTAAGCTCTTTGTTAACTGTCACAGAAAGTAGAGCTTAACTAGCTTTTCTAGTTTTTGGCTTATTATGTGCTTATTTTTGGATGAATATGAAAAACAAAAGAAGCTATTTGTAGAATAAGATGTGTACTAAAGGTATCTAAACAAAAATTAACTAAGTATTAACAAATTTAGCAAGAAAATTGAAATGAAAAAGTGCTAGTTTTTCTTAAAACTGTTATAAGCTTTTCTTAATAAGCTAAAATTGCTTATTTCTTATCCTAAAAAGCTGAAACTTTAGAAATAAGCTATGCTATGGATATTAAGCTAATCTAGATAAAAGGATTTTAACTTTTACAACTAGAAATGAGAATCACAAGAAATTAAGCTACAAATCTAAAAAGCTGCTATACTACTTTTGTAGGGAAAAATAAGCTAATTTAAAAGCTGAATATTGAAAACTAAATGATGAAAAGTTATAAGCTAATGGAATTCTAGAAATATGCTTAATTCTGAATTCTAGTATCTACTTATGAATGCTCAAAGACAATTAGAAAATTGAGTAGCAACAACAGTTAATACTGTTGTTGCTGGTGCAATTGACCAACATGGTAAATGCAGGCTAAGCTCTTAACCTAAAACTCATATACTCATTAACCACTTGTATCTAAACCTATTTTCTCCTGAATTGATCACTAAAATGCTTAGAAGCTCTTAAATCTAAGAACTCTAAACTCTTAAACTCTTAAAAACTCCCCTGGTGCTAAGTAGGAGAATCTAAGCCCTAAACTTTGTAATCCTCTATACTAACTTCTAAAAACTTTTAAGAATTCAATAACATGACCTAACTCAACTGAATGATACATTTTGACAAACTACTGTTGACTTTAAGAGTCAAAATAGGCTTGTACCAAACACTACTTTATAGTGACTGTCAAAACTAAAGTAAACTTGAAAACTGATTTAAAACTAAAATAGCTAATTCCTTTTATCTACTTTCACTAAGATTAACCTACTTAAGCTAAGTGAGCTCTAAAAATCCTAGCTTATTAATAGGAAATAAGCACTTTCTCTACTAGCTTATTCTACTTACTTTGACAGAATTTTAAAAATGAAACCTAACTTGATTTCAAACATAAAACAGAATAAAACTAATACATCTATAAACTAATTAAGAAAAATGAAACAGGATTAAACATGAGATTTCAAAAGAATAAGCAATTTGAATTAAGCTATGAATGCTAAAAAAATGACTTTGAACCTGTGAATGTAGACTCTGAACCTAGCCACTCTATCTGAGTGAGTGGCTTACAAATGTAATCCTAATGGCTTCCTAGCCTCTAAACCAAAGAGCCATAAGCTCAATAAGCTGTTCTTAGCTTATTTACTTCTTGAACCTCCAAAGTGAATAAAAGGAACTCAAGTTATCATACTTTGATGTAAGTTGTAGGAAATGAGTAAATGAATCACTAAAACAGAATTTTAACTAAATTTGAGCTTATGAACAAGAATAAGCTCAAAAGAGCTTATGAGAGCTTATTAGGTAAAAAGAGCTTGAATTAGCATTAAAACTGAAAATTACAAGTACATAAAAGAAATTAGCTTAAAAAAATACTTAAACTATTTTAAAAACTACACTAAAAACTACTTGCCACAATGGCTGTTACAATGCTCTTTAAATAGGAAGCAAATTCGACTATGCTTGTGTCTTCTCTTTCTTGTCTTGTGCTTTCTTGTAGACACACAAACACAGGTGTGTTTGTTTTGTGAGAGTGTTCACAGCCTCCAATCTTGGCCCTTCAATCCTTCAAAAATCAATCTTGGCCGTTGGGATGATCCTTGAGAAGTGTGGGATTGCCACATTGGCAATCTTACAGCTGGGAACTTAGTGGAGGAGGGGGGAGATGATTAACCATGGGGAAATTGAGGTTACAGGGTAATAGGGGTGAAGTT